>JABUQX010146646.1:0-10447 GCA_015478945.1 Trachelipus rathkii | reverse complement strand
GTAACTGGTCGGGTGGGAGAATGTGTGCTATTCTCTCCTTGGGCTTGGCTCCGTCCTGCTCGGACGTTAATTGAGTACACCCCCTCCTAGATTAGGGCTCTGCCCGTGAGTGGTGGTGTTTATCTCTGTAAAAAAAAAAAATATAGAACACAGAAGAAAAGACAAAGTAATATTAAGAATAAAGAGGGAGAAACCCTGGTGAAAGCAGAGGAAATAAATAAGAGATGGACGGAATATTTTGATGAGCTGCTAAATTAAGAAGAGGAGGAAGAGGAGGAGTTTGGAGGAGGAGGGGTGTTGGAGAGGAATGATGAAGAGGATGCGGAGGATGAAATTACTAGAGAAGAACCAGAAGAAGCCATAAAGAAAATGAAAAATGATAAAGCTCCTGGAGAAAATGGAATAGCAGTTGAGTTGATTAAGGAAGGCGGAGAGGTGATGAGAGAGAAGGTTTTGGAGCTACTAAACGAGTGTTGGAGAAGGAAAGAGTTCCCAGAGAGCTGGGGAAAAACTATTATTATTCCAATATATAAACAGAAAGGAGACTCCGGAGAGTGCAAAAATTACAGGGGGATCTCCTTGATAGATCACATGGCAAAAATATATGAAAGAGTGTTAGAGAAAAGACTGAGAGAGATTATCGAACCACAACTAGGATAGGAACAACATGGGTACAGGAAGGGTAGGAGTACGACAGACCTTATGCTCACCTTGAGATAGATTAGAGAGAAAATTTACGAATACAACAGGATGATTTATGTAGTGTTTATGGATTTAAGGAAAGCTTTTGACACGGTACCTAGGAATGGATTATGGAGGGTGTTAGAAGAGAATTATGGAGTGGGAGAGGATTGTGTGATGCACTGAAGAGTATCTATAAAGTGGCAAAGTGCAATGTGAGAACAGGGTATAAAAATGAAAAATGGTTTGAGGTGGCGAAGTGGGTGAAACAGGAAAGCGTATTGTCACCCTTATTGTTCATAGTTTATATTGATAAAGCCATTGAGGAGGTTAAAGATGAGGTGGGGGAAATGGAGGGAGACATCATGGCATTTGCGGATGATTTGGCGGTGTGGAGTGAAAGTAGAGAAGGAATGGAAAGAATTACTAGATGTTTCGCGGAAAAACTTGGAGCAAAAGGACTACAAATGAACACTGAGAAAACAGAAGTGATGATGGTGAGCAGAGAGGCGAAGGATGGTTGGGAGATCATGGTAAATGGAGAAAGCTTGAAGAAAGTTAAAGAATTTAGATACCTGGGTGGAATATATACAGAGGACGGAAGGTGTGATGCAGAGATCACGCATATGATAACGAAGTTCGGAAGAGCGTCAAGGGCTGTGTATCCTTAGATGAAAGACCAGTGTATGGGTGTAGAGGTGAAAAGAAGTATTTACGAAGGAGTGTTAGCACCTATATTGCTATACGGTGCAGAGACATGGTGTACTACCAAAAGGCATGAAAGTAGGATACAGACAACAGAGATGAAGATCTTAAGAGCAATAATTTGAAAGACTAAGAAAGATATAATAAGGAATGAAAGAGTCAGAAGGGAAGTCGGGGAACACCTATGTTGAGGAGGATAGATGTCGCAAGAATCAGATGGTGGGGACATTTGGAAAGGATGCAGGAAGACAGGCTGGCGAAGAAACGGTGGGAGTGGATGCCGGATGGAAGAAGACTCAGAGGAAGACCAAGGAAGAGATGGAGGGAATCGTTGCAAGATTCGTTGATGAGATGTGGGCTGCCTGCGGTGGAGGAAATACAAGGGAGAAGACTGTGGGAAGACAGAGCCGAATGGAAACGCATGCTGAGTCCACTGACAGGTCATGGTTTTCTACAAGACCAGGACCTTCCTGGGGGAGGACAGTAAGACAGTAAGACAGTAAGTATGTTTTTCAAGTCTAGGATAAGTAAATAGGTTAATTAATAATGTATTAAACGTAAATTTATTTACACAAAGTGTTAATCCAGTAATATAACAAACAAAAAAGTACACTTTTAATTTTCTAAGTTCTGCAGAATATTTCTACCCACACCAATTTATTGTTCACATTCATTCTTACATTTGCACAATAATGTGCACGATAAACCAGCAGTTCTGCAGCTGCACTTGTTCTTGCAGATTTTGCAAACACATTTTATGAATTCGTTGCAGGAGTGAGAAATTTCTAATAGCTCCGACCACTTCAACTGCCAAGATTCATTATGCCATAACCATCCCCAATCGTTTGGTGATGATACACATATTGTGCGTTTATTTGCTTTTCCCCAAATATTTCCAGCTTGGAAAGCACTACGCAATACCTGTCGTAGTAATGCACCTTTTGTTGGTGGAAGAGTTTCTAGTTGATGATTTTTGGTCATGAACAATTCTTGTCTTGCTTCATTAACACTGACCTTGTCAGTTGTGAGACCTTGTCACTTTGTGGTTGTGAGATGAACGAAAATGCGTTAGTAGCTTCGTTGAAGAGCATCCATGTCTTCCAAGTTGAGTTTTTATACTTTCCTGTGAAACTAGGAATGCTATCACATCCTGTGAAAGCGTGGAATCCTGGTAAAGCAATAGCTTTTCCCTCCCAATAGCTTTAGCTATTGCGCGAACCGGAATAAATCTGTAATTCTTTCCTGTTCCAAGCGCAATCCAAAGTTTATCAAGACCCGATGTTGACAAGGTGAAGAAGTACGCAATTGCTAAAACCAAGACATCAGTATTTACAGTGCGTATAGAAATATTCTTGTATCCGTTTTCTATCATGTCTTGGAGATGCAGCATTATTCTAGAGTCTACTTCTTCATGACCAGGACAAGTAGCACCTATGAGGGAAGTTTGCGCCTTGATATTTCCTTTGACGTCTTCACCTGATGTTCTTACAATCTGTACGTTTGTGATGGTATCTACCATGAGATTTCCAAGAAGACTGAAGAGCTCTTCTTTGTTATTTGAATTTCTCAAAAAGCCGTGCCAATTTTTAGGTATAGGTACATGTGGAAATACTTATCTCCTAGTTCCTGCTCCCCTCTTCTCTCTCGTATCACCTTTGATAATTGGTGTAACGTATCTATCCCAAACAATATCAATTCTTCGACCTACGAACGCTGCGATGTCTTTACAAATTTGAGTTTGAAATTGGTTTGTATAATAATCAGCAAATGTCTTTTGAAGCTTGCGGCCTTAATATGTTAGTAAGAACTGCACCATCATAAACTAAAGCGTTACAGGTTCCTGGAAAGGCATGCTCATTTATATTTACAGAGTCTTCCAAAATGTGTGCAAGGTCAGATTTATTGCCCAATCAAAATTTACCATTACTGGAAAGCGCAGGTTGAAATGGCTGATTCTCATGTTTGAAGAATTTCTTCATATCTAACTGACGATTCTGTGTAACTATAAAGAGCCGGGAAAACAACTGAAAATATGTTTTTAAAATCTTGTGTATTATTTTTCTTGCTAAGGCTCATATCAGGAGTACTGAACAGGGTAACGTTGTTCTTTTTCAAAGGTTGAAATATTGTTGAAGAGCTCTTTACTAGTCGTTCCTCAATGAAACTGTGGAATAACTTAACACCAGCTGACTCTGCTGAACTAACTGTTGCTTTAACTTGCTTGTGTACAATAGCCCTGCTATCAATGACAATCAGGTCATCATCATTTTTCAAAAATGGGTTTCCAAGCTCTTTGAATGTGTTGTAAAGTGCTCGTACTTTAGCAACATATTTGACTTGAAACGAGTGGTACTGCTCATGATGTAGTCGATTGTTTTCTCCAGATTTTAGCTTCATGCCCCTCTCAAACTGTTGTATTGACTGACTTAATTCTGGACCAGAAACCATCCAACGCCTAAGTGTCGAAGGTTCCTGTGTTAACCCAACTGCACAACCATCACCTTTAACCACTGCGTTGTTTTGTTCATGTGCTTGGTCTATACTCATTGCTGAGAAGATTCTGTTTGATTTCCTTATTACAAACTGTCCGGAAATAAATGAACAATGTATGTCTGGTAGTTCAATCTCCGCGTCATAGAGGTTTTTCAGATGGAATGTTAGCCAAAGTGCATAATGATGATCAAGAAAAAAAAAAAACAAAAAAAAAACAAGGCATCATTCCTTTCAAACACTCGAAACAAGATGTAGTTTCCTTCTCTGATTGAGCGAAAAACTTTGGATTGCGTTTGGAACAGGAAAGAATTACAGATTTATTCCGGTTCATGCAATAGCTGAAGCTATTGGGAGGGAAAAAGCTATTGCTTTACCAGGATTCCACGCTTTCACAGGCTGTGATAGCATTCCTAGTTTCACAGGAAAGTCTAAAAAATCAACTTGGATATGGATGCACTTCAACGAAGCTACTACTGCATTTTCGTTTATCTCACAACCACAAACGTCAATTCCTAACGAAATTGTTGACATATTTGAAAGGTACATAGTGCTACTTTACTGCTCAACTACTGACAAGGTCAGTGTTAATGAAGCAAGACAAGAATTGTTCATGACCAAAAATTGTCCACTAGAAACTCTTCAACCAACAAAGGGTGCATATCTACAACAAGTATTGCGTAGTGCTTTCCAAGCTGGACACATTTGGGGACATGCAAATAAACGCACAATATGTGTAACATCACCAAACGATTGGGGATGGTGGTTGCATAATGAATCTTGGCAGTTGAAATGGTCGGAGTTACCAGAAATTTCTGATTCCTGCAACGAACTCACAAAATGTGTTTGCAAAATCTGCAAGAACAAGTGCAGCTGCAGAACTGCTGGTTTATCGTGCACATTATTACGCAAATGCAAGAATGAATGTGAACAATAAAATGGTGTGGGTAGAAATATTCTTTGCAAAATTAAATGTACTTTTGTTTGCGGTACATTGATTAATACTTGTGTAAAATAAATTTACGCTTAATATACATAATAGCCTGTTTACTTATCCTAGACTTAAAAACATATAAATTGATATAAAAAACTATTTTGCATAGGGTGTATCAAAGAAAATGTAGCAAAAACAAAATACGGGTAATCATTTTGGAAAAAACCGCATCTTGTATTATAACCAATTTTGGCAATGCCTCCCCATCTTATTTTCATTGCCTAGCCTTAAACTACATTCTCACCAAATGGCATATTCTTATCACAATTTGCAGTTTTTATATACGTAGCTTCAGCAGTAATAACCTAATCTAATGTCTTTCTTTTCTTTTTTTTCAAATTCTCTCTTCGAAGGGAGGCATTTATCTTTCATCCGGGTCCAAACCTCAGACCTAAGGATGATGGATTTTCCGTTTACCCCCAGCTTCCCTGAACCTGGGCCCGAAATGCGTAATATGGCACCCCACATTCTCCGCGGAGTCAACATGGATTCCTTTCAAGGCATGGACAACTCGCCATCCATGCACGCGTCACCCGAATTCTCATTCCATTCGTCAGTACCCGGTCTCCCCGAGCTGCTCAGATTCCTCGCCCGAGACACTAACCCGTCGGAACTGGTCCTGCTTTAAACCAGCCCAACAGCGTAAGCGAATCTGTTTGACGTACGGGGAATCGAACTTTCATTGCTCGGGGGAATAGCACTGAGAGACGAAGAGATGATTCGTGGGAGAGGCAGATGCGTGGAATAGGAACATCCGAAAACCCAGGGAAGGTTGAGAAGCATCCTCCTCTGGAAAACGGAAATCATAACACACCACCCCAGTGCACCACGAACCGGAGTTGCTGGTTTTTCTCCAGACCATTATATAATTTCTCTCGAAATATAATTAAGAAAATTATTGATGATGATTAATATTATGATAAGATTACCCACCTGACAGCCCACTTAATGGATGGTCTGGTTTTTCAACTTGTAGTTAGTTAGCCTTCAGGACACTGTAGGGCAAAGGCTGCCCAGTAGTGTCCCAGGTGCCCCCCAACCAACGACAAGGTAAGCAACCTGCAGGGGTATGGAGCTGCAAGTGAATACTTTACAACTTATTATTCTTAAACACACACACACACACAGTATGAGTATATATGGTATATATATATATATATATATATATATATATATATGTATGTTATATATATATATATATATATATATATATAGTAGCAGCATATATATGTTATATATATAGATATATATATATATATATATATATATAAGTATATAGATATAGTTTTAAAGCAATATGTTGAGGTTTAGAGAGAGTAGTAAGTGGACCACCTGCGCACGACCACCCTTTTCTGATATGAAGGACTAGAGTATATTTGCTTGAAACTCGGAATAATATAAGCTATGTATGGGATGTTCCAAACAGGGTAAATTTCAAGTTGGTGGGATGTATATAGGGGGTACCTCCCTTGAGGGTGGACGCCGATATTTGGTTTACGCTCTTTTGCGGGATTCAAAGATCGGTAAGCCTAACGAGAGTTAGGTTTGAGCGTGATGACGTAATCTCGTCGCGAGAGCGCAGCGCGCGAGAGCGCGCGCACATACACACGCACTCGTCATTATTATTATATTATTGGCCGAGCGCGCCGTCCCGAAGGGATCACCTCTGAGTTGTTTTTTAAACCCTTCTGCGTGTCCTTCAGCGTCGGTTCAGCCTCTGCACTGCCTCGCACCGCACCGCACCGCACTGTACTACTGCACAGCTCCGCCTCCGATACGAAGGACGGACTAGAGCTATCGGTCTGAAACTGAATATAGTGTTCTATATATGTGATAAACTGATCACAGGTGAGTTTTGGTGACGTAGTCACCCCTAAGGGGGTGCTGCCCCGAGAGTATCCGCTACGCCCCTGTTTATACCCTCCCCTTTGGCTTTCCAAAACTGAGATTATTAGCCCAACGAGAGTTAGGGGATTTTAGCAGAGACATGATTTAATCTCGTCAGTGACGATTACGTCAGCAGCAGTGTGCGTGCGCACAATATTAGACCTGATGAAAACGATTCTATGGGCGAATCGTTTTTTTTTTTTTGCCACAACCGACTTTGCCTTCCGCCGAGGTTTCTTCTTCACCCCGGTTCTGAGTCCAATATATATCTTCATGGGTTAGTTATCGTATCGGGTTGTACCAGGTGTTAGATTGGGAGTGTAACCCCGTCACTATATACAAAGCTATCCCCATATCCCCGGAGGGGGACCCCCACCCCCTTTAAAAATCGAAGTGTTCGTAATTGGCTGAAACTTGGTGAGAGGATTCAGAGTGATTTAGAAAGACTTGGTATGTGAATCTAATGAGTTGTTCCGGCACCGGTGCTGGAGCCACTGCGGTGCTGAAAGTTAATAAACACTGTATAACAAACACACATGGTGTCCCCTATATACTTTTCAAGGTCAGAGTTCCTGAATATGATGGTTATAAGCCCGTAGGTGATTAGACCCCATTGGGTCCCCAGAAGAGAAGCACAGAGTGCAAAACAGGTCGTGAAGGAGGAAGAAAGAAGAATGTTATTTAATAAAGAAGGAATGAATGAAGAAGGAGTCTGACCCAGAGGAGGAGTTGACAGCTGTACTGGTGCTGGCTCCGGGTGCGGTGCCGATTTATTAAATATTTTTGTAATGAAACAATGTTGGTGCCCTTATATATGTTATTGGGTCTGTAGATTTCGTAAATAATGGTTTCAGAACCATCAAGAAATAAAAATAAATAAATAATTAAATAAATAAATAAAATTTCTTATTCTTTTCGTTTATAACTTACAAATTTACGTTTTTACATACCCTAAATCAGTAAATCACTAAATCAAACCACCATCCAGTGAACCAACCCCTCCTCCTATCCAGGTTTGTTATGATACATTATGCTCATATTTCAAGTAGTATTTTTGATAGACATAACATCAAATCATAGCTCTTATACAAAGATGAGTCGTCTTTGGGTGATTTAACAAGGTGTTCACAGTAATAAAGCTTTTACTTAGCATCAATATCTGAACTGCGAATGAACCCAAACGACAAACTCCAACATGATCTTTAAACAGGAATAAACGCTAACGTTAACAAAGTTTCACTATACTCTTGAATAATCTGCAAAGTAACTACCATACCATATCCAAAAACGTAAAATTCGATGCCCACACTTCCTGGTCATGCATGTCTCTAACATACCAATGTTATTTACTTTATAATAATATGGTAATATTTAACAAAAATTTCTCATATCTAACCTTAATTATCATACAGACCAGCAAAAGTGTGCTAACGTGATAATAAAGTTAACATAGCATCAACTGAACTAAGAATCTTCTACTAATTACACCAGAAGGCTGACATATCTTAAACAAGAATATACTGTAAAGATTTGGAAACGTACGTAAACCGTTCAATAGTATTAACCTCAACAAGACATACAAAGCATAACGCATCTGTACTTTATCAAACATATCACCACCAATTATTAATTTCAAGCATTAACATAGTAATATTTAACAAAAATTCTAGCATAGCCTAACTCTAATCCAGTACATAATACCTGCTGGGTAAAGATACAAACAGCAAAGTTTTTATTCTCCTGTAAAGCTAACCATGAACATAACATACTTAACACACAACGGCTTCACTTAAACAGCCAGCCCCAACATCTTAAAACAACAAAATAAGGCGTACATAAGGGAGTAAAACATGTTTTCAGGGGTATAACATATAATTTCCAATATAAGAACATTAAATAACAATAAATGCATTCATACATATTAGTTTTTAAATATATTAAACCATCTAATCAGGTGGACATAGGATTTTGTATAAATTGAGCAAGTTCTCTTATATCTCTCTAGAGATTCAACACCATCCAAAAGGATGTAAGGCAGCTATAAACCATTTTTCTGCATATTTCAGTTCAAAATCAGATCAAAATTCATTGAGAGAAGGCAAACGCATTCCAATGATAAAGCTGCTGGGTGGGCCTAGGCCTCATTAAGGGCTGAAACTCACATGTTTCTAAAAATATTTAGACACACCATGAGCTATATGAATTAAGTCCTCGAGTAAGGCAACACTTTAAGTCGTTTTTCAAGTCAACCAAAGCCATCATATTTGCAGATGTCTGAACAGTGAAACCATACACGTACGCATGAATGTGACAGCATCAGTGGGTTTCCGCGTACATCAATACTTTAACATTATCAGATGCGGAAGTTACACGATCGTTCTATTATAGCCGCCCGTCACCTCTGATTTCATATCAAGAGACGAGATGTCAGCGTGATGATACATACTCAGCTCTTATCCAAGCTTCGAGGCTGTCGATAATCTTGAGGAATTCCTCAACCGATATGATTAAAGATTACTTGCACCCCCAATTGAACACAGGTAATATATTGCTCTCCATTTTACGAAAAATGTAATGACAACATCTAACAGATGCGTATGATCCCTCAAGAGGACGTCCTGGAGAACGAGTGTAGTTTCATCAGTTATCAGCACAGCGAAAAATGTCTTACCGACGAATTCGTATGTATAAACAGATCTAAAGGGTAATGAGATTTTTCAACTAATCAGAAGAAAGTAAACAAGAATACGACGTACGAATGAACCATATCAGTTCAAAAAAGGGTATATATTCTCGAGGTTGTTCGAACTGTTGCGCAGCTGTTGTTGCTGTACTGTTGTTGTTATTGTTAAGCTGTTATTGTTGCTGTAGAAAAAGGGTTCATATTTCAACTTCCCCTATTTATCAATATTTAATACCATACTGATCAACGAATATACTCTAGCGGTAATAAGGTTTCCACATCAATAAAAGCCAACATGATGTAACATGTGAACTAAGAAAATACCGTACAAAGACAAACCTAACACACTGAAGCCCGAATAACTGTTATCATTAACAAAGTACTATACTTGCAAATTTTAATTCAAATATTTATATAAAACGTGTCCTATTCACACTTTTTTCAAGCATGTTCTAACATATCAATGCTAATTCTACATTATGAGCTTATCTTTTTAGACTACACCCCCTTTCAGAAAATTCTTCAACATGAAACATGAAAATGATTTTATGCTTTTAACCATTTGCATACAGTGATGTAATACTTATTATATTTATTAAACAAACTGGTAGGTCTGGCAATGGTGCATCATACCAGAGGAGAATGTATGAGATTAGAGAGTTTGAGTTATATATAAATCAGTGAGCCACTCGATGGGGTATTCATAATCATAGCAGAGCCTAAAGACACATTTCTCTGCTAGATCCCGTTGTATCATTATCCGAGTTTTTTTTCTTCAAATCAATACTTATTCAGCTATAAGATTTTTTTTTATTATTTAATTTATATTCTCATTTAAAATTTATTCCAGGCTAGTCCTTCAAGAGTGAATCCCACCGAGAAGACCACTATAACAGACATAACGCATATCTCTATAGAGAAACTTAAAAAGTCAGCAGATCTCTTGGTCCATGGAAAAAGCTTTCATCAATAACCTTTATCTATATACCGTCGCTGAACGAAGTAAC
>JABUQX010146645.1:17500-20047 GCA_015478945.1 Trachelipus rathkii | reverse complement strand
CGGTATTGCTTCGTTCAATATCGTTTGATTTAACCGTTTTCCATTTATCGTGAAACGGTTTCTCTATTGGTGCGCGGCTAATTTTGGGGTAGTGTGATATTATAAGATTGCGCTGATTTTTAGGGCTATGGATTCTATTATTTTGTTTACATATAGCTTCGTGGGTTGGTGGTGATTGTGTATATGAAATGTGGATTTTTTTTATGGTTAAGTGTATATTTGTTGAGTTAGTTGGTTTTATAGTTTAGTGTTTGAGGGAACTGTTGCCAGTTTTTGTTCTGGTTCAAGCTTATTAAATTGTTTATTTTGTTGCCGATGTCTATGATTTGGCTAATTTGGTCTTTGCTTGCTTGTCTATTTGTCGGAAAGAGTTTCTCTGTTTTATCTGAAAAGTTGGAATTGAAGTGCTTGCTGCAAGCCTGCAACCATGGGGAATGTATTATTTGGATACTTTTTAATATGGTTTTATTGAAATGTTGATTGGCTTTGTCGAGAAATGTGAAGTTAGTTGTTTGGAAGGATTGTGGTTCGAGTTCTGGAAACAGTGAATCAGTGAATCAGTGAATCAGTAAATCAATGAACACTTGCCAGTTTGCTTTCTTGTAGTTTATATAAGTTAATGCAATTGTGTATGGGATGTTTATGTTCAAAATGAAGTAATATTGGAATGTGATTGGAGGATAAGGCGTGAAAGGTTTGCCATGTTGCAGCAACCTGGATTTGGGGGAAACAGAAGGAAATATCAGGGGATGTGGGGTTCTGATCATGTTGGAATATTTGTTGAGTGGGTTGGTATCTGTTGTTGAGGATGCTAAATGTGTGTAGTTTATCTAATTGTGTAATTGGGGTAATCATAGAGTCGGGTACCAGGTATGAGATTAGATTATTGCATTAGTGCGATGTGTATGTTCTATTTTTTTAAGCTGTGGAGAAGTGTTCTTTATGTTTATTTTTGATGCCATGTATGTTTAATTGAAGTATGTTCATTGAATTTAGTGGATGAAGGATTTGGATTTCCGTGTGCGGGTCTCCGCATGATTGGTAGGACCATGATTGAGAGTATTGATTGAAGGTTTGTAGATTAGTACACTTTAAGGGAAACCAGAGTTTGCAGGTGTTGCAATATTCTGTAGTTTGATCTCGAGTAAAAATCTATTGCATTTAACACATATATATTCCTCGCCTTAACCAGAATTTGATTTTATGTTTCCAGCTAATAGGAGGTGCTGGAGTGGGCACACGAGTCATCCACCCCGAGTACTATATATATATATATATATATATATATATATATATATATATATATATATATATATATATATATATATATATATATATATATATATATATATATATATATATATATATATATATATATATATATATATACGAGTTGTTCAAAAAAGTATCCGGATTACATTTATTACATGGAAAATATTGGCGATACAGGTTAAGAGGCTTAGTCCCCTTCAAAATAAGAACCTCCTGCAGCTACACACTTTGCCCAACATTCCTGCCATTGATGGAAACATTTCTGGAAGTCATTCTTCGGAATGGCCTGAAGCTGCTTCGTCGAATTCCGCTGAATGGTCATGACATCATGAAATCATTTTCCTTTTAGAGTCCGCTTGAGTTGAGGGTCATACCCTTACACCCACAACTCATCACCTGTTATAATGTTCCTCATAAAGTCAGTATCATCGGTGGATCGCTGGAAAAGATCTGACGCAAGCATCACGCGTTGATCCTTTTGATCCTCCGTTAGCAGGCGAGGTACAAACTTCGCTGCCACGCTTCTCATCTTCAAATCACAGGTCAAGATGGTGTCACATGAGCCAATAGAAATGCCACACTCCTCTGCAACTTCACGAACAGTCATCAATCTGTCGCCTCGTATTATTGCACGAACCCTAGCCACCATGTTATCATTGCGTGACGTTGCCGGGCGTCCCGAGCGCGCATCACTTTCACAAGAAACTCGTCCGGCTTTAAACCGTTTGAACCCTTCAAATACCTGTGACCGACCCATAGCTTCATTTCCATAAGCCGTTTTCAATAATGTAAACGTTTCACTCGCGGTTTTCCCGATCTTAAAAAAAAATTTAATGCAGACACGTTGCTCGGTATTTTCACACATTTTCAAAATCCCCAAGGCTTCAACACACACGTCCTATCACAGTGATCTCCCAATGAGGACTGACTCATAGGGATGGCCAAAAAATATCGATATATCGAAATATCGATATTTTTGGCTCGATATATCGATATTTTTGGGCGATATTTTCTTAGGCGATATATCGATATTTCGATATTTTTTCTTAATATCGAAAGCCGATATTCTTTTCAAAAAAATTTTTTTAAAGGCCGGAAAAAAATAAAATCTTATCCCACTCTCCCGACACCCTGAAGTGATGAAACTCTCTTTTCCCCCCATATTTCGTTCTTCGTTCGTCCCCCAATGTAGTGTATAAAATAAACCGAAAAATTGGGGTTTTAGATTTTTCGTCTTTTCGGGAACCAAAAATAGTGAGAGGGTGGGGAATCGAC
>JABUQX010146645.1:0-12500 GCA_015478945.1 Trachelipus rathkii | reverse complement strand
GTATATATATATATATATATATATATATATATATATATATATATATATATATATATATATATATATATATATATATATATATCATCACCTACCTTCTCTCCCCAAGAGACTTTGGGTAAAGAGTGTCACATGCACTAGAAACAGAAAAGTAGGGAGAAGAATATGACGCAAGTCGAAAAAAAGCCCAGCCTTTTACCGCCTCCTTTATACTTTTATATATATAGGCAAGTATATAGTATAAGTATATATATATATATATAAGTATATATATATATATATATATATATATATATATATATATATAAGTTATATATACATATATATATATATATATATATATATATAATATATATATATATAGGGAAGGACTTGGAGTGATGTAGGTGGTCTCTTCTTAAGTCCCCCTATATAAGTAAATGATGAGTTTAAAAGTTTTGTAGTTCTCAACTACGACAGCAACGATAGGCCGCTGCGATTTAATTATTTCTTTATGAAATGAAACACTAGGTTTCACACTTATCTTTTTATGAAATAGGACACAAAGTCCTGAGGTAATTATCTTTTTCTTTAGTAAGCGCAAACAAAGTTTGCAATACGTTATCTCTTTAAAAATGGAAACAAAAGTTTCCTATCAATTATCTTTTTAAATAAAGCAGGGATGGCAATTTTAGTAATTTAAAATAAATTCAAACTTAGAAGACGATTTTTCAATGAAAGTAAAAGTAGTTGTAACAAAGTCAGGTAGTAGGGAGTAGTATATTGACAATCGATTTGGCTCAAAAATTTGATCAACGGTGATCTTTACCTTACCTTGACCTTTTTGAGCCCAATTTTTACCTGCCTTCTTTGTCCTGACCTTTACCTTTAGCTTGACCTTGAGCTCCGGGTATCTGACCTTGACCTTTTGGGCCTTGACCTTTTTGGGACTTTTACCTTTTTTTCGACCAACCCTTTGGTCTTCCATGGGTCACTTTTGGCCCACCATAATTTTTGAGAACCCTAATTTTTTGAGAACCCCAATTTTTTGAGAACCCTAATTTTGAGAACCCCAATTTTTTGAGAAGAACCCAAATTTTTGAGAACCCTAATTTTTTGGCAACCCTAATTTTTTTTGGCACCCCAATTTTTTTCGGCAACCCTGATTTTTGCAACCCTTCGAAGAAGGGCTGCGCCAAACGGTTGCGTCAGCAACCGTTGTACGTGTTGCCCCTCTATTTTCCCCCCAATTTTTTCGACCGTGGGCCATTTTTGCCCACTCAGCAATTTTTGATCTTTCCTTTTAGGCTTAGCCCCTATTTTTGATGTCTTACCTTGTTTGACCACCTCGCTAGATACCAAGGGTCTAATTTTGCTCCTGACCAGGGCCATTTGCCCACGGCATTTGATCTTTCTTCCTTGGGTTTAGCCCTTATTTTTTGATGTCTTTACTCCTTGTTTGGACTACCTTTTGCCAGATACCATGGGTCAATTTTGGCCCACGGTAATTTTAGGCTACCCTTTGTCCATGGGACAAATTTGGCCCACCCTAATTTTCGACCAACCCTTGATCTTCCATGGGTCATTTTTTGTCCACGGTAATTTTCGACCATGGGTCAATTTTTGCCCACGGAAATTTTCGACCAACCCTTTGATCTTCCATGGGTCATTTTTTACCCACGGTAATTTTTTGTCCTTTCTTTTTTTAGCTTTGTAAATCCTATTTTTTGATGCTTACCTTGCTTGACCATGATATTTCGGCCTTTTACCTTACCATATACCATGGGTCAAATTTGACCCACGGTAATTTTGTCCTTCCTTTACGGACTTAGCCCTTTTTCGATGTCTTAACCTTTTTTTGACCATGATATTTCAGCCTTGGCCTTGCGTAAATTATGCGGGTCAATTTTGACCCACGCTAACTTGATGGCTTTGATGGTCTCCAATCACCGTAAGAAGTACCTAGGGATGTTCTATTAGTTTCTATGAGTATTAGATGAATGCCAGGTGAGTGCCAGGTGAGTGCCGCGAGTGCCAATGAGCGCCACTGAGTGCCAGTGAGCGCCAATGAAAGTGCCGCGAGTGCCACATAGTGCCGCGAGCGCCATTGATGCGCCGCAACCGAGTGCCACTTTTTCAAGCCTTTTCTAGCCTCCCTGAGCCTAGAATAGAATAGCCCTAACATGGGTGTCTACCCCTAGGTAATAAGGCATGAGGAATCGATTGGTGTATATTGCAAGTTGCTAGGATGCTTCCTACTAAGTGAGTTAGTCTTTTTTTCTATCACTTGCGCCACTTATACACTACGACACTTATACACACATTCACTATGACACTTATACACACTATGACACTTACATTAAACCATATACACTTTACACTCACACCCACACAATAGCCACACTCCTTACACTACACACTCTGATATTTTGATGCTCCTCATCTTTACATGGCTCAAATTTGATGCCTCAACTTTGATGCCTGTTATAATGCAAGCTCCTCAGCGTTGATGCCCTCAACTTTGAAGGTTCATCTTTGATGACTCATCTTCTTGATGACGTCATTTTTGATACCTATCTATATTGATGATTCATCTTTTGATGAAATCACATTTGATGGCTCATCTCTACGCCACATCATAGAACAGAGTTAATATTAATGTCTTCCCCCTAGATCATTGGAACACCAGGGTGCCGCATGCGCCCTCCGCGCAAAGCACAAATCAGCCCTGCACTCCGCAGGTGCGGATCTGCCGCGTCCACGCCCTCAAGCCGCGTCCCTGCTCGCCACACTGCGTGCCCGGCAGGCGCACTGGGCGTACCCGCCTGCCGTGCCCGCAGGCGCAAAATTCCCGCGTGAATGAAAATATATACTATAAGTCATTCATTTTTTATTTCACATACTTAAGCATTTCAAAGAATTTCTTTTCAAATATACCATGAGTCATTCATTTATTTCATACTTAAACATTTTTATTAAAAACATTTTCACGAACCTAAAACTGTAACCTCACATAGACCTATTATTTAACACATATATTTATTAACACATTTTTTACTTAATACTTTTTACTCTTAATACATTTTAATTTATAAATTTTTAAAAATTATATGTAAAAGAAAAAAATCAGAGTGTCTGATATATAAACATTTTATCCCGCCATAATTGTACGGAAATTTAAAAAAATTTGCATTTTTAGATACCTTAAAGCAGTAAATCAGTAAAACACAGAGGTGTTTACTCTACACCTAAGGGATTAGCGTGCTTTTGTTTTACTGCTTTTCTGCTTTAACTTTCTGCTTTAATGTTTTTAACTCACTGCTTTACTGTTTTAACTTTCTGCTTTTTACTCTCTGCTTTACTGCTTTTACTGCTTTAACTTTCTGCATTACTGCTTTAACTCATATGCTTAATCACATTATTATATAGCCTAAAGCAGTAAAGCAGTAAACAATAGAGCTACTCCAACACCTAGGGATTAGTGTGCTTGTTTTACTGCTAATGCTTAACTTTCTGCTTTACTGCTTTTACTTTCTGCTTTAACTGCTTTAACTTTCTGCTTACTGCTTTAACTCTCTGTTTTACTGTTTTAACTTTGCTTTACTGCTTTACCTCATATATTTATTAACATTATGTTTTTTATTTTCTTTTAATTAATACTTTTTATTTATTTTATTATTATTTTTATATATTTTTATTTTTTTTATTATTTGTTTCTTATTATTATTTTTCTTATTTCAAGTATTTTTATTATTTTATTTCTTATTTCTATTATTATATATTTATGCTATTTACTTCTTTAACTCATGTTTTTACTGCTTTAACTCACTGTTTACCGCTTTAATCCTCACATACATTACATACCCAGCTGCAGTGCAAAGAGTAAAACAATAGAGGTGTTACCTAACACCCAGGGGGATTAGTATGCTTTGTTTTACTGTTTTTACTGCTTTTAACTTTCTGCTTACTGTTTAACTTTCTCTGTTTTTCTTAATGTTTTTAATCTCTTCTGGCTTACTGTTTTTAACTTTCTGTTTTTACTGTTTTAACTTTCTGTTTTACTGTTTTTATCTCATATATTTATTAACATTATGTTTTTTATTTTGTTTTATTAATTTTTATTTATTTTATTATTAATTTTATTTATTTTTATTATTATTTTTGTCATTTTTATTAAGTTATTTTTATTATTTTTTTTTTATTATTGTTATTATTATATTATTTTTTTATTGTTGATTTTTATTATTATATGAATATGATTGGAATGGCTGTGATTCATATTATTTAGAACACACATTAATTATGATAATTATACACAATATTCAAATTATGACACTCTATTCACTATGACACTTTCATGGCAATGGTTACCCTCCACTATGACACTTATACAATATTCACTATGACACTTACATTTAGCCATAGACACTTCGCTACTACACACACTCAACACTCACACATCATCATCATCAGGTCACAATACAGATTTACAACTTCACACACAGATTTACTTTACACTCACAGCACAGATGTAATTTACAATCTGCGGTTTTACTGTACACTGATAATTGATTTACTTCTACACAATGCAGATTTACTTTACACATATAACGGTAATTTATTAAAACATTTTTATGTTTTAATTAAACACGAACATTTATATTACTCATTCAAATATAACTAAAATTATTTCAAAGTTTCTTAAAACTTCTATAATAAATCAATCATTATCTTTGAACAAAGAAATTATTATTAACTGTTAACACTTTTTATTTATAAATTTTATAACTATCAAGTTTAAAAATAACCTTTACTAAAATTTTATGAAATTTTATTAAAAACATATATTTTACGTACCCAAAGCAATAAGAATCAGTAGGGTCAGCCCCTAGCACCCCTCCACACCAAGCTATGCCACGTTATGTTCTTTTGACTTACTGCTTTACATCACCTTTAGCCATGTAATAAGTATAAAAACAACAAAATAAGTTCTTCTGCTAACATAACATTTATTTTATTAAACTTTTTAAGTTCTTATTTAAAAATAACAATTATTCACTTTATTTTAATATTATTCGTTCGATGTTAACTAAAAATATTTCAAAGTTTTTTTAAATAATTCGATTTTCTTTGTATTATTATTATTATTATTATCTATGTACATTGGACAATCCATCACGAGAAAACACAACAACCCGGGCACTCCTTACAGATACGAAACTGACTCCTCTCTGTAAAATGTGTTGAAATAACTACCTTAGGCCTAAATTTAAAACCCTTGCGGGCCCCGGGGCGATTTAGGACTAATTCCAGGTCAAAATATATTTCATTGGACCTTTTTCTGTAAAAATGTGGTGCAATATCTACGTTAGGCCTAATTTAGGCCTAAATTTAGGACAAGCCTTTTTGTATCCCACGCTGATTTAAGCTCTAATACCAGGTCAACAAAAGGTAATTCCAGTATAGACAAGAATCGAGAATCAATGTTATTATTATTTTTATAAATATACTAAACTGAAAAACATGCTGATCGGTAAGATCCTTTAAACAGGTAAGAAGGAAATGCTTACCTTTCTTGTGATTGGACGGAGTAATCCTTATCTCTATGACCTCGTAGGCATTGGTCGAGAATTATTTTATCGCTTTTTTGGTTTTACGTATGTAAAAACATGTTTTTTCATATCCTGAACCTTATCTGTGATTGGATGAAAATTATATTGGAGGATGCGTGTTTTAGATCCAAACTCATTTTAAAATCATACTCGTTTTGGCTCTTAAGCGGTGCACAAGTTCTCTGGTTTGTAATAAAAGTGTTCTATTTTCACTAAGTGTATATCATGAACCACCTTAACATGTATACCTCAATACAAGACATTATCCAGTGGGAAATCAAGATCCCAGGAAGTAGGGTTTCATTCTTATATAAAAGAAAACCCGATGGATTTGAATTTTTCAAGTGTGCCACCCAATCACCCTGTTATAATACCAAGCGTATTTTCGTGAGTCCAGATGAATTACTTTGTATATGTAATCACACTGAAGAGTGGCTTACAGAATACTTTAAACCAAGCTCAGCTTTAAACTGGACCGAAACAGTTATTAGCCTGTGCGAAGAAACCAGCGATAAGCAACTTACTCTATCATTTTATAAACATCAAAACATTTTCAGTTTGAGTTAGATTATGGGAGAGAAATAATGAAACAGCAGTATTTGAACCTACATCATTTGGATTCTACATTTCAGGCCTAGCGCAGATGAAATATATGTTAGAGGTACGTAAGCGAATGTTAATACAGATGAAGAAGACATTTATGTTATCTAATTACGTATCCGTAATTCATTACATGTTATACCAAGAATACTACGCATTTAAGAAAAACCTGATTGATGATCCCACGCACATCATCGATCGCTTCCTAAGTTCTATAGACGTACAGAAATTCATTTATCTACTTAGAAAACAATGGCAAGAAAGTATTTATGCACGTGACCCCGAATGTAAATATACTATGATATCTGAGCGGGAACTTTTTACGTATGTGTTAACTGAGTGTATTAATGAGACACGAAACTATATCATCGATAATGATATAAATGATTGGCATATTTGCAAAGATTTAGAGAATTTTAATATAAAATAATCATAAACATTATGTGTAAAATGTATGTGGAAGTGTTATATATATAATAATATTCCTGTATTATATTTAATGTGAACCTTATATAAAATCATTGTAAATATATTTAACAACTCTTGTATATATTTACTTTTTGGTCTTATATATATATATATATAGCAGTATGGCAGGTGGAGCAGCAGCGAAGAAGGTTGGGAGCAGCAGGCAGCAGCATGGCGCTGGCTGCTGGAAAGTGCTGCTGGCGCATATACAGCGTTGTTTAGCAGGTGAGTATATATATATATATATATATATATATATATATATATATATATATATATATAAATTACTGTAAGATAATGATTATTAAATTTCTAATTATATAGTAAAGTTTTTATTATCCTTATTTTTAATTTCTTAAATAAATATTTACATGTATGTTAAGAGTTTAAATAAACGGACCCCAGGCTCAGGATATGAAAAACATGTTTTTACATACGTAAACCAAAAGCGATAAAATACTTCCTCGACCAATCACCCATGAGGTCATGATACAGAGATAAGATTATTACTCGTCCACTCACAAGAAAAACACTTCCTTCTCTGCTAAAGGATCTTACCGATCCAGCATGTTTCAGTTTGAAATATATTATTTATAAAATAATAATAACATTGATTCTCGATTCTTGTCTATACTTGAATTACTCTTTTTGACCTATAATAGGCTTCTTAAATCAGCGTGGGGATACAAAAAAGCGTTTCGTCCTAGTTCTAGGCCTAAATTTAGCCTAACGTAGTTATTGCAACACATTTTACAGAAATAGCATGTTTCAGTTTGAAATATATTTTGACCTGGTATTAGGCCTAAATCGCCCCGGGGTACAAAAAGGTTTATCCTAAATTTAGCCTGAAGTAGTTATTTCAACACAATTTACAGGAAGAGGTCAGTTTCGTATCTGTAAGGAGTGCGGGTTGTTGTGTTTTCTCGTGTTGGATTGTCAATGTACATAGATAATAATAATAATAATAATAAAGAAAATCCGAATTATTTAAAAAAACTTTGAAATATTTTTAGTTAACATCGAGCGAATAATATAAATGTAAGTGAATAATTGTTATTTTTAAATAAAAACCTAGAATGATTTTAATAAAATACATGTTATGCTAGCAGAGAAGAACTTATTTTGTTATTTTTATACTTATTACATGGCTAAAGATGATGTAAAGCAGTAAGTCAATAGAACAAAACGTGGCATAGCTTGGTGTAGAGGGATGCTAGGGGCTTGCCCTACTGATTTACTGATTTATTGCTTTAAGGTACGTAAAATATATGTTTTTAATAAAATTTCATAAAATTTTAGTAAAAATTATTTTAAAACTTGATAGTTATAAAATTTATAAACAAAAAGTATTAACAGTTAATAATAAATTCTTTGTTCAAAGATAATGATTGATTTATTATAGAAGTTTTAAGAAACTTTGAAATAATTTTAGTTATATTTGAATGAGTAATATTAATATACGTGTGTATAATTTAAACATAAAATGTTTTAATAAATTATACGTTATATGTGTGGTAAATCTGCGTGTGTAAGTAAATCTGTGTGTGAGTGTTGTGTGTGAGTGTAAGTAAACCTGTGTGTGTAAGTAAATCTGTGTGTGTGTGTAACTGTGTGTGTGTGTGTGTGTGTGTGTGTGTGTGGTGTGTGTGTGTGTGTATAAGTGTAAGTGCAGTGTCTATGGCTAAATGTAAGTGTCATAGTGGAATGTGTGTATAAGTGTCATAGTGAATGTATAAGTGCCATAGTGAATAAGTGTCAAGTAGTGAATGTGTAAGGCGTCATAGTGAGCAAAAGTTCTAAATACATAATAATAATAGGCAGGCTGAAGTGGGGCCAACACTCAAGTACAATAATAAAAATAAAAATAAAATAATAAAAATAATAGAAATAATAAAAATAATAATAAAAATAAAATAATAAAAATAATAAAAATAATAATAAAAATAAATAAAAATAATAATAAAATAAATAAAAAGTATTAAACAAAATAAACATACTGTTAATAAATATGGCGAGTTAAAAATGAAGCAGAAAGTTAAAACAGTAAAGCAGAAAAGTTAAAGCAGTAAAGCAGAAAGTTAAAGCAGTAAAAGCAAGAAAGTTAAAGCAGTGCAGAAAGTTAAAAAGCAGTAAAGCAGTAAAACAAAAGCATACAATCCCTAGGTGTTAGGTAACACCTCTATTAGCCACTGCTACTGCTTTAAGGCATTAAGAAGGGGAGGTGAGGAGTCTGAATGCACAAAGCAGTGAGTTAAAGCAGTAAAGCAGAAAGATGAAGTAAATAACACTAAGTATAATAATAAAAATAAAAATAAAATAATAAAAATAATAGAAATAATAAAAATAATAATAAAAATAAAATAATAAAAATAATAAAAATAAATAAAAATAATAATAAAATAAATAAAAAGTATTAAAACAAAATAAAAAACATAATGTTAATAAATATATGAGTTAAAACAGTAAAGCAGAAAGTTAAAACAGTAAAGCAGAAAGTTAAAGCAGTAAAGCAGAAAGTTAAAGCAGTAAAGCAGAAAGTTAAAGCAGTAAAGCAGAAAGTTAAAGCAGAAAGCAGGTAAACAAAAGCATACTCTAATCCCCTAGGTAACACCTCTATTTGTTTTACCGCTTTACTGCTTTAAGGTATGTAATGTATGTGAGTTAAAGCAGTAAAGCAGTGAGGTAAAGCAGTAAAGCAGAAAGTTAAAGCAGTAAAGCAGTGAGTTAAAGCAGTAAAGCAGAAAGTTAAAGCAGTAAAGCAGTGAGTTAAAGCAGTATAGTTGTATGCCAGTAAAAAGCAGTAAAAAGGGACAGTCCTATTATCGTTTTATCGGGAATTCCGGTAAGTCGTTGGAATTAATCATTAAATGCTTTAAGGTATGTAATGTTAATGTTTTTAGTAAAATTTCGTACAATTGTAGTAAAATAAAATGTTTATATATCAGACACTCTGGATTTTTTTTTCTTCTTACATACAATTTTTAAAAATTTATAAGTCAAAAAGTATTAAGTAAAAAGAAGTAAAATAATGTTAATAATATATAAAGCAATAATAACAGGTCTGTAATGAGTTACAGTTTTAGGGTCGCGAAAATGTTTTAAAAATGTTTAAGTAAGAAATAAAAATGAATGACTCATAGTATATTTTAATAAAAAGAAATTCTTTGAAATGCTTAAGTATGAAATAAAATGAATGAATTATATATATATTTTTCATTCCTGCAGGAATATGCTGGGTGCTGCGGGCGCCTGCGGCGGCGCGGAAATATTGCGCCTGCGGTCGCACGCGGCGGGCGGGGACGCGGCGGGCGGACGCGTGGCAGATCGTACCTGCGGGGTGCGGGGCCGATTGTCTGGTGCGGAGGGCGGCTGCGGCGCCCCGGTGTTCCAATTTTGCGATCTAGGTGCCATTAATACAACTCTGTTCTATGATGCGGCGTAGAGATGAGCCATCAAATGTGATTTCATCAAAAGATGAATCATCAATATAGATGGTATCAAAAATGACGTCAATAAAGATGTGAGTCATCAAAGATGAACCTTCAAAGTTGAACCAAAGGTGAGGCATCAAAGCTGGGGCATCAAAGCTGAGGCATCAAATTCTGGTTTCATCAAAGTTGAGGCATCAAATATGTCGAGTGTGTGAGTGCAAGTAGCTGGTGTGTGGGGTGTGAGCGGGGTGTATATGGTTTAATGGCGTCATGAAGTGTGCATAAGTGTCATAGTGAATGTGTGTATAAGTGTCGTAGTGTATAAGTGTATAAGTGATAGAAAAAGACTAACTCATAGTAGGAAGCTTCCTAGCAACTTGTAATATACACCAATCGATTCCTCATACCTTATTACCTAGGGGAGGACACCCATATTAGGCTATTCTAGGCTCAGGGGCGCTAGAAAAGGCTTGAAAAAGTGGCACTCAAGCTGGCACCCATGTGGCACCTCACTTCAAGCACTATGTGGCACTCACTCTGGCACCTCATTGGCACTCACTTGGCACTCATTGGCACTCATTGGTACCCTCACTTGGCACCTCACCTTCGGCACCTCACCTGGCACTCATCTAATACTCGTAGAACACTAATAGAACATCCCTAGGTACTTCTTACGGTGATTGGGAACCATCAAAGCCATCAAGTTAGCGTGGGTCAAAATTGACCCATGGTATATGGCAGGGTCAAGGCTGAAATATCATGGTCAAACAAGGTTAAGACATCAGAAAAAGGGCTAAGTCCGTAAAGGAAGGACAAAAAATTACCGTGGGTCAAATTTGACCCATGGTATATGGCAAGGTAAAAACCGAAATATCATGGTCAAACAAGGTAAAGACATCAAAAAATAGGGCTAAGCCCCTAAAGAAAGCCCAAAAATTACCGTGGGCCAAAAATGACCCATGGAATACCAAAGGGTTGGTGGAAAATTTCCGTGGGCAAAAAATGACCCATGGAAGACCAAAAATTACCGTGGGCAAAAAATGACCCATGGAAGATCAAAGGGTTGGTCGAAAATTAGGGTGGGCCAAATTTGTACCATGGAAGACCAAAGTAAATTACCGTGGGCCAAAATGACCCATGGGATTCAAGGTATTCATTCAAAGGTAAAGACATCAGTAATAAATAAGCTCCCCAAAGGAAGATCACTGAGTACTGCTGTGGCAAGATGCGCCATTGGTCGAACAAAATTGACCCTTGGTATCTGGCAAGGTGGTCAAACAAGGTAAAAGACATCAAAATAGGGCTAAGCCCTAAAGGAAGATCAAAATTGCCGTGGGCAAAAATGGCCCACGGTCGAAAAATTAGCGCAAAATAGTGGCGATGTGAAGCGCCAGCCGGCGACGTCCCAGCATATAACCCCTTCTTCGGCTGGCTGCCAAAAATCAGGGGCTGCCGAAAAATTGGGGTTGCCAAAAAAAAAATTAGGTTGCCAAAAATTAGGTTCTCAAAAATTTGGTTCTCAAAATAGGCTCCTCAAAAATTAGGTTCTCAAAATTAGGGTTCTCAAAAAATTAGGGTTCTCAAAATACCGTGGGCCAAAAATGATTCCATGGAAGACCGGGTTGGTCGAAAGGTAAAGTCCCAAAGGTCAAAAGGCCCAAAAAAGGTCAAGTGGTCATGCAAAATTTGGGCTCAAAAGGTCGTAAGCCTTAAAGGTAAAGGTCAAAAAGCAAAAGGGCAGGTAAATTGGGCTCAAAAGGTCAAGGGGTAAGGTAAAATCACCGTTGGTCATTTTGACCGTTGTCCAATATACACTCCCTACTACTAAAAGTCCCTTCTGTTGAGATACCTTTCTTCGTAGGCGAATTAGTAGTCACGGACTTTCCACGCGTCTACCTCCCTTTCCGACTCTTCTTTTGGAAAACTTGCTCTTGAGATTCGGAGTCGCGGACTTTCCATAAATTTACCTCCCTTGCCGAAAGTTGTGTTTGAAGTTTGGAGGAGTTCTGGAGAGAGTATCTTCAGTGAGATTTATTTCTTCTGATTCTTAATTGACTGAAGAGTATCTTAACAGGACGGGTTTATATATATTTTCACTTTGACTTATGCTAAAATTTTTGCTCGCGCAAATCTTTAGCATAAGTACGAACATAAATTAAAAATTATTTACAAAGTTATAATGGAGTACTACATGCTGGTTATATATAGCAGCAGCAGTTATAGCATAGCAGCAGCAGTGGCAGCAGCGTTGGTTGTTATATATATATATATATATATATATATATATATATATATATACAGTTATAGTTATATATATATATATAAGTATATATATATATATATGAAGCGCTTGTGCTTCGGTATGATATTGATGGATATTCTGATGATAATTCAATGCATAGATGTAATAAAG
>JABUQX010146641.1:10000-15000 GCA_015478945.1 Trachelipus rathkii | reverse complement strand
AAACAATAATTTAATAATAATAATAATAATATTAATATTAATAAATAATAATTTTTTAAAAATTGACCTGATTCAAGTCCCTCAGGTACTTCTTACGCTTCAGATAAATTTAAACGTGTTACCAGAGGAAGAATAAGAAAAACTTATAATAAACCTATTTGGATTAAATCGTAATTATGTATTATCATATATATATATTTATATATTTCACACACAATACGTAATTTATATATTTTTCTTTAATATGATACATCTCCAATTTAATTATATATGGAAACAATTACTGCGTTCAGGAAGTACCTTTGCTGATGTATATTTTATAATTAAAGGATCAGAAATTAAATGTAAATTTCTTTTTCTTCTACAAAAAAAATTTTTTCTAAATTTTAAACCAACGAAATAAATTCTTATAAAGTAATAAAAACTGGAATGCGGTCACTTCAACTCTGACCATAAATAAAATTCATTACCTTATTTTTCTAAAAATAAAACTGTGTTACTCCTGGATTGAGTTCATGCAGTGCTCAAGAGGTTTCTGTTATATATATATATATAGTAATATATATTATATATATATATATATGCTATATATAAAAATATATAGGTTATTATGGTATATAATATGTTATTATTAAGTATATATATCAGTGGCGTACCTTGAAGATTACACTTGGGTAGGCAAAGTTATATAAATATATATATATATATATATATATATATATAAGTATATATATATATATATACATATATATATATATATAAGTATGGTTAATATATATATATATATATATATATATAGAGTTATGTTATAATATAGTGGTAATAAGAAAGAGTAGTATATATATATATATATGAATATATTAGAAGTAAGTAAGTATATATATATATATATATATAAGATATGTTATATATATAAAGAGTATATATATATATACATATAGAGTATATATATATATAGTTAAATATATATATATATATATATATATATATAGCTTAATCCACCCACAGGAATGGTCTTCATTTTGTCATCTGGAGCAGTATTTTTCTTCTAGCCTCTAGAATCCTCCTCTTAGAGTTCCCTTGAACATTGCTTCTTAGCGCAATGGTTTCCAGTGGGAGTTTTAGAGTTTTACACTCCCAGGTAGAATTTTTACACTGCCAGAGGGGCTATTAGCATCCTCTTCCATCCATAACCACGTTTCTTCCATTTCTCTCCAATGCTGGTCTTGGAGTTATTGCCAGGTGAAACAAACTGAAGGGCCTGGTTGCTATCCTTAAAAAGTTCTAACTTTTTCTTTTTCAAGATTTACGTTACTGTTGTTACTGTTACCATAACCATGCCCATTTCCTCCTCCTCCTCCAGTTTGTAACCGAACAAAATCATTAGAATCTTCTAAACATTTTGTAGGTTTTCAACCTTCTTCTCGTCAGCCATTCCTCTGATATCTCTCATATTCGTTCATCACCATCAACTTATATATATATATATATATATATATATATAGTATATATAGCAGAAAGAGCAGAGTATATATATATATATATATATAGTATAAGGGTGTGCTAAGGTTATATGGTAGAGCAGAGAGTATAGTAGTATATGCGCAGCATATATATATATATATATATAGGTAAAGTATATATATATATATATATATATATATAGTATATATATATATATATATATTTATATGAGCATCGTGACTTCATATTATGTTATTTCTAAATGTATTTTATTATTTTTCTCAAAATCTTAAAATTAACTCTCCAAACAAAAATAGGAAGCCTAATTCTCATGTTCTTGCTTCTGTTTTTTTTTTTTTCACCAATTTAGCTCAGAAATGTGAATTTGGTCTACAAAATTGTTTCATGTAAAAGGCAAAAGATTTTAAAATTTGAGGAAAGAACTCGTCTTCATGATAGCAAGTTTATGTACTTGAGAAGGTTTTGAAAGAACACCACATATTAGAATAAAAATAACAAAAAAATATATTTATGTACAAAGATCAAATAATTTAAAAAATTAATTTCATTAGCAAAGGATTTGTTTTTGAAAATTAATAAAAGCATAAACTATTTGTGTGTTATTTTATAGATTTAATTTTTTTAGTTTTTATTTTGCATAATATGTTTGATACTTTTGAAATATTTTTATGAATTTAAATTTCTTTCGATATAGTATCCATTTATATACACATATATATACATATGGCACAAACTTCCATACACCCGCCTATATGATACACACACACTCATATATATATAGTAAGAGTATAAGAAAGAAAGAAGAGTTATATATGGTAGTATATATATGTTATATATATATGTTATGTATATATATATATATAGGTTATATAAGTATATATATATATGTATATATATGTTAGCATGTATCGGATGTCATGGGAATTTTGGACATCCGTGCCGATGATGCGAGTGCGGATGTGAGATTTAATATCCCGCGGATGCGATGTCATTCTCACATTCGCGGATGCGACGCGGGATGTCAAAGCAATAAAAATTATATATATATATGAAGTATATATATATATATATATATATATATATATATGTTATTATATATATATATATATATATATATATATATATATATGGCGCTAAATAAATATATAAATATATATAAAATATATATATAAATATAGCAAATAAAACATATATAGGCAAATATAGCATATATATATATATATATGAGTATATATATATATATATATATATATATATATATATATATATATATGTTGTATATATATATATATATATATATATATATATATATATATATATATATATATGAAAGCTTTGCCTTTCAATGAAGCTGAAAGTTTCGCTACAGGATGCTTTGATGAGGACCAAACTCGCTTTGCATCCCACCATCCACTTTCCCCAACCTCCACCCATCAGAAAGTGGCTTACAAAAATTATGCTCTTAACTTTGAAGTCATAATTTCTAATATTCAAAATTTATATGAGATAAATTATGCTTACTAGAATGAAAAAAATAGTTTTTCTGCCTTCGGCCAGAAGTTCACATACGCTTCTCATCGTAAATGAGACCAGCTGAGCTAAATAATTGTTCACTTGCAACACTGCTCGGAGGGCAACTAAGATAAATACGAGCAATTTTCACTAAAGTTGGATATTCTTTTCCTTTTTCTTTCCACCACTTCATACTGTTTTCCTTCTATCTTAACCTCTTTTCTTTATGATATTTTTCTATTTCTGTTACTGATTCATTATCAGTCACATCTTCATCATCGCTACTGGAGGCAAGAATTATGCTAATTGTCTCCCTTAATGATTTGCCAGCATATAATGGTGGTCCTTCTTTTAATTCCTTGGTCCTTTTCAGCATATACAAAGTACTATTCCACCGTGTAGAAATATCATGAACAACCCCTAATATTGGCTTATTCAGTCTTTCTTGAATCTGTTTTAATTCGTTTTGTGCCATAGCTGAATAATTGAAGTGAGAAGCAGTAGTCCGACAAGTGGCTATAATATCGGATACTTCTTTTTGTGACTCTAACCCTTTTCTAACCGCTAACTGGATCTCATGAACAGCACAGTCTAAATTATTAACACTAGAATGAAAAAAAAAAAACTTTTTCATATTTGTACCAGAGTCACGCATTACACAATGAACATCTGCTCGGGATATGTTCCATTTTTTCAAGATCTCATCAAATTTTGTAGAAATGAATTCTCCCGTGTGTCATTCTTCCAATGGCATTGCACCTAATACAAGATTTATTCTTTGGAAATCATTGTTTATAGCATGAGCAGTCAAGCTCAATATAGAAACACCAGCTGAAGTGTCTGACCATATATCTGAAATAAATGATAACCGAGTGTTCTGTTTATATTCATCTATCATTTCCTTTATTTTTTTGAAAACAGTTTCATAGATGTCGTCACAAATAAGCGATGAATAAAAATTTCGTTGCTTTAATCGATATTGTGGTGCTGTTTCAGTCATTAACCTCATAAATCCAAGATGTTCAACAAAATTAAATGGCAAATTGTCCGTTACTATCATTTCTGCAATACGCTTATCAACTCTCTTTGATTTCACGTCAGTTGGACTCCAACATTTCGAAAGATGAAAATACTCTTCAACATTTCTTTGCTTCATATCGGATTTCATTTGCTGTAAAGGTGTTTTCTCTTTTCTTTTTTTTAACCTTTCTTTTTCCTTTATTTCTTCCTCCGTCAGGCTTTTAAATTCTTCATTGTGCATCGACCTCAAGTGATTTTTTAGAGATGTTGTTCCACGGCCCTTCCTTGAGTAAGATTTTTTGCAAATAACGCACTTTGCACTATCATTTTGCTCTTCAGTGAAATATTTCCACACAGGACTTATTTTTGAAGTCATAATTTAATAAAATTATAACCACTAAAAAAACAACTTTCCAATAAAATTTAAGACACTTAAATATACTCAATAATCTGTACGTGAAAGCAGACAACACAAGACTGACTTTAAAATCTGAGTGGAAAGTTACAAGTTAGTTACGAACGCTTTATGTTGTAAGTTGTCATTTTTCACGAAATATATCTTCCCGTTATTCTTTAGAGTAAATTTCTTAATAAAATTAAAAAATATAATTATTTGAATTACTTTATAAATTTTAAAACAAAATCAGCTTTTCATTACAAATAAATAAAAAAAAAAAAAACTATTTTATTGAAGTATATGGAAACTACAGATATATATATATATATATATATATATATATATATATATATATATATATATATATATATATATATATATATATATATATATATATATATATATATATATATATAGATCTACATTAAAGTTAAAGTTATAAAGTATTTGATACTAATTATTACGATCTACATATATATAGTTATATTAATGAAACCTAGTGATAGTTATTAGCTATATATATATTATTATGATATATATATATATATTATATATAAATATATATAAAGATATGTTATTATATATA
>JABUQX010146640.1:15000-25000 GCA_015478945.1 Trachelipus rathkii | reverse complement strand
ATATATATATATTATTTTTATATATATATATGTGAAGGCAGAATTTCTCTTGCCCTCACAATAATTATGTACACCTCTCATAGTTGCTCTGTATATCAAATTTTACTATTAATTTTATTATATATGGAAAATATTTAACAACCTTTCGTATGGCACTATTTTTGTGAGAGTGAGTCACTGCAATGCTGCCCGCGAAATGTCTGGCATTTCGAGGGAAGGAAGGCAGTTAGGCTTCATGATACAAGAAGAGAAGTCGCATTGTGTGAGCTTCGGCTTGTTAAAAGAACCGGAAAATTGTGTTTGATTGTAGGGATTTGTTATATTAACTTTCACCAATTTTATTAATGACTGTGAATTAGCCTATTGTGTTGAACAACAAATTGATTGCATTTTAAATTGTTCTTACATTGATGCCATTACCTACTATGTGATTTAATTAGTCTTAGGAATAAAAGAATAAAAGTAATTACTCCTTTTCATTATCACTGTATTAACTCGTCAAAGGGTTATTACAAAGAATGGTGACCCCAGAGTGACATTGAACACCCATACCTAACTGATGTGAAGAGTGTCAAACAGTGAATTAATTCAAACAGTGCCTAATTAAGACAGTGAAGTGAAAAAAAAAGTGCCGATTCAAAACACAAACACACACAAGAAAAACAACAAAAAAAAAAAAAAAAAAAAAACACAGTTCAAATTCCCCGGAAAAACAGTGAAATAAGAAACCCTATCCCAATAGGCTTAAAAACTTTTCCCTAAAAAAAAAAAAAGAAAAAAAAACCGTTAAGAATGCCGAGTTTAAAAAGAAAGTCGCTCAGAGTCCAAACGAAGAGAAGCAACGTAGCTATTGTAACTCGGTCTCAATCGTCAAGACCCCATCACACTCCCCCAGAAGTAGCCCCTCCTATCGAGGGGGTAAATGAAGAAGATGACGCATCACAATACGAAACAGACTCGGAAAACGAGATCCTAGGAGAGCATGAAGCAACAAACCTGGTGAAGAGTCATCCTTCCCCCACTCTCTTAGGGAGAAAAGGAAGGAAGAAGAACCTCCCGCTCAATGCCATTCCCCCCTTCAACGAGTTCAATGCCTTAGAGTGGATTCGGCAAACGACAATGATCTTTAACCTTAATGAAATCATCGATCAAAGGGAGAGGGTAAGACTTTTGGCATCAAAATTACCAAGCAAGATTACAAATTCGTTGAAACTTCCCCTAAAGGACGATTGTTATACTAAACTAGTCAAGGTAATAGAAAAACTCTATGCACCATCGCTAAGAACTCAGATAGAAGAAGTCTTTCAATCAGGCATGAGGGAGGGAGAGCTCCCATCCGATTATGCAGTTAGAATAAAAGAAATGCTTGGATTATCCACTTTCGATTCGATAACAGACAACGATGCAAAATTTATTAGAGAACTCTTTCTCTTACGATTGCCTAAGCAATTGCAGATCTCCCTCATGACGACAGAGAAGAACCATAATTTTGAGGAATTAATTGAAATTGCCGACGACATTTTTAACAAATTTTTCTCCCAAAACGGTGCTCGCCAATCCCCCGCGGGGGTGAGAAACGAATGGCAATCTGTGAACGCCATACGACCAGCAGAAGAAAAAGTCACCAAGTCACTCAACAGAGAGACTTCAGCGCAGGAGAGGGAGATAAGTCGACTGATAATCTCTCATGAGAAGTCGGCCGAAGAAATGAAGTCACTAGCCAAGAGCGTCATAGAGCTCGCGAAGACACTGTGTCAGAATGCGAAGAATTCCCACCCCCAATGATGATCAAAATTCAAGAGGAAGAAATTTCAACCGATCAACTTATAACAACGTTGCAGCTGGGCCTAGTACAGAAGGCCTTTGTAGGTTCCATAGGAAATTTTTGCACCATTCATTTCGATGTGAGGGTCGATATTGTCCAATGTACACCTTGATATCGCAACCCCCGGCAACTCCTCCACCCCCACAACAGAACGTCAACATTTCAAAAAATGGAAAGGCTGGTCCGTGAGGCGACTCCCGGGCCAGATGGGGATGAATATTGGGGGGAACGACGCTTTTGTGAGTAGAGACCTTTGTGATTGTTTACCCTGTAACTTTTGTATGAATAAATCAAATTTTGGGCGGGGAAGTATTAATTTTAACTATAGTAGGAGACGTTATTATAACGATAATCATAATAACAGTAGAAATTATAGTCGTAATTATAATAATAGAAATTACAGTAACCATAGTATTGACAATTTTTATAATAATAATTGCTATGGTAACGAAAATATTAATTGTAACGATGATAATTATAATAATAATGCACGCGTCGGTTATAATAATTTCTATAATAGTAATGAGCATGCTAATCTTAATGGCCATAATAGTAATAGGTACTTTAGTAATAATTGTAATTATATTAATCGTGGGTATGATGGAAATGTTAATAGATTTAAATGGAGTAGAAATATCACTTGTAAGGATGATCAAGGGCAGGGGGGGATTCCTAGTGATTCACCCCCTCCCCCACAGAAGTCGCTTGTCACTGAGTCAGTAGGAGTAGAGTCATCTTCAACTTCAAATTGTAACTCAACGCATGATGAGGTTAATAACAATAATCGCAATAATAATAATAATGATTGTAGAACTAGGAATGATAGTCGTAGTGATGGCAATAACGGTTTTGTAAATTCTTATAATTGTATTGGAAATAATAACGCTGTGACTTTTGAAAACAATAGCTTTGTGAATGAGTCGCTGCCTCCCCCGACGGAGTCAACCTATCCCCCTACCCCAGTCACTGGGAAGAAGGCGGGAATGGAGGCGATTCTGACTTGTGAATCTATACTTATTGATAAAAATAATGATAAAAATGAATTTGTAATTAATGAAAGGGGCGAAATTCCCTTTCTGAAAATGAATTGTATTAGTTTTAGAAATGAAGGAGGTTCTTCTTCTTCCGATAAGCATGAGGGATCATTAATTTTAAGAAATAATGCATGTGACTTGTCTGATAATGCTGTGATGGAAGTTTCTGGCAACTCTACTGAAATCGTTGCAGCTGTTAGAAATATAATTTTTGATAAACTATATTACATCTCGGATAAGACTAGCAATGAATCCTATTTACTAGATTGTGGGAGTTGCCTCGACCTTTTAATTGCTTCTGAATTGGATAAGGAGGGGGCCCCGATTGGCAGTGCCAGGGCCGCAAATGGGGGCTGCATGAACATTTATGATAAAAGGGTGATTTGGGGTTAGATAGATTTTACAATGTGCATGCTTATGCGGCAGATATCAAATTTAATGTTCTCGGCATGCCTTTTCTCAAAGAACACGGGTTCATTATAGACTTTAGGTGCCATTTTTTATTAGATCCCAGCACAAACCGTAGTATTTCTCTTATAATGAGGCTTTTGATTTTTCGGAGCATGTTCGAAATTCTATCTTCCCTCTGGCCGCTGTCTCCTTAAATATACCGCTTTGCGAATACGAATTGGTTAATAATTTAATTAGGAAGTATCAAGTCTTATTCTTAAATCCTTATAAAGCACCTAATTTAAATTTAAAGAATGATCAACTCAAAAGATGGCGCTTTATCTGTACAAAATACAGGAAGGAAGGGGGCGTGGCTTATTTTGACAGCTGTAAGAACAAATTTTCTGCTCGCTCACAACCCGACGCTAACGAAACTATAGGGGAGGGGGAGGGGGTAGAGATTGTACCTGTTGAGAGGGGGCACATTGGATCATTGATTAGGGGGGGGAGAGAGAAGAATGTCCTTTGAAGGAGGAAATTTTATGCGAGTTAGCGGCAAACTACCCATACCATGTGACTGTTAATGGATCGCCGATACAATTGAGGAGTAGAACCATAGCTCCACATCTTTTTGAGAAAGCAAGGGAGGAAATCAATAAATTATTGGACGCGGGGGTCATTTCGCGGGGGAGAAGCAATTGGGGTTTTCCAACTAGCTTTTTGCCAAAGTCGGACGGAAGGGTTCGTTTGGTCGTTGATCTGAGGTTATTAAACCAAAGATCAACCTCTGACAATTTTACCCTACCCAAGATTAAGGATATTATATTGCAATTGCAACATTGCAAGTTATTAACAAGGCTAGACGTTCGGCAAGCTTACTATAACGTGCCAGTCAGCGAGGAAACGAAGAAATATTTCACTATTACTTGTCCATTTGGTAATTACAGTTTTAACTATTTAATACAAGGACATAAGTGTTCTTCTAGTGCCTTCCAGCGCTTTATGTCAATCTTGTTTGGAGATTTAAGGAACGTTTTTGTTTATTTAGATGACATCTTAATCGCCAGTTCGACTCTTGAAGAGCATGTTGCAATGTTGGAGAAGGTTTTGGAGAGATTAAAGTATATGAAAATTTATCTGAACCCAGAAAAATGTGTACTTGCAGTCGAAGAAACGGACTTTCTAGGTTTCAATGTTAGCGAGAAGGGGGTTAAGCCTAGTAAGGAGAAAATCGATGCAGTGGTGAATGTTGCAAGGCCAACAACTATCAAACAACTTAGGGCTTTCCTCGGTCTATATAACTTCTGCCGAATCAATATAGTAGGGGCGGCTCAATTGTTGCAACCCCTAACGAAAATGTTGAAAGGAAAACCCGCCTCCAATAAAAGGATTTCCTGGGGGGTAGAAGCCGAGCGAGCGTTTCTAGAAGCTAAAGCGGCAATGGTGAGTGCCACCCTGTTGTCGTTCCCTGATGAAGGAACTGAGTTACTAGTATACACGAAGGTAAGCGAACTCACTATAGCTAGTGCACTGATGGGAGAAGAAGATAATCAAACAAAGATTTTCGCGCTTTATAGTACCATACTCACCGAGGCAGAAGTGGCCCTACCACAGCTGGTTAAGGAGCTCTTATGCGTCAAAAACAGTTTACAAAAATATGCTTACTTAATTGCCAATAAGAGAATCACTGTCTGTACTAGCAACAGTGGGTTAATCACAGCTTATATGAAAAAGAGTGCCGAAAAAATTCATAATATTCGAGAGGTAAATTTATTGAATGCCATTGCAAATTTTGACGTTGAATTTAAATTGGTCTCTAAGGCTAAAAATAAATTGGCGATAATTTTAACAGAATTGGCTAACGAAAGAGATAAAATCATAGAGGCTGGGGAGTTGCAATTGCAACTGGCTTGTATAGAAAATGGGGAGTGGGCGTGGCCAAAACAAAATACTATGGAGACGGAGTTACAACTGGAGGAGGAGTTTAGTGGATGGAATTCTCTGAATTCCGTAGTGGAAGGGTTGAGCCCTTTAAATCGCACGTTAAAAGAAAAAGAATTAATAATAATAATAATAATAAAAATAATGATAATAATAATAATAATAATAATAATAATAATAATAATAAAAATAATAATAAAAGCGGTAATAATAATGAAAATAATAATAATAATAATAATAATAATAATAATAATAATAATAATAATAATAATAATAATAATAATAATAATAATAATAATAATAATAATAATAATAATAATAATGATAAGAGTAAAAATAATAATAATAATAATAATAATAATAATAATAATAATAATAATAATAATAATAATAATAATAATAATAATAATAATAATAATAAAAATAATAACAAAAGCGGTAATAATAATGAAAATAATAATAATAATAATAATAATAATAATAATAATAATAATAATAATAATAATAATAATAATAATGAAAATAATAATAATAATAATAATAATAATAAAAGCGATAGTAGTAGTAGTAGTAAATGCGATAGTAGTAGTAGTAGTAGTAGTAGTAGTAGTAGTAATAATAATAATAGTGGCAATGATAATAGTAGCGAAGCTGGTAATGATAATGACTTTGAGGATTTTGTAATAAATACTATAACTTACAGTAAAAAAGGGTTAAATGGAATGATGAAGAAAATTCAGGATGGAGTAGATTTCAAGGAAATAGCTATAGAACAGGAGACTGATGGTTATATAAGGGACCTAATAAAGGGGCTGAAAACTAGTGGATTGAAGGCCTGCTACAAGGAATTCATCCATCGGGGCAAAGAGCTGTCTTTGGCGGTTGATATCTCTACGGGCACAGCTAGAATATTAGTACCGGAAAATCTGGTGGATGATGTCATAGAGAAGGTACATAATACAAATCACTTGGGAATTAAACGGACTTTGATTATTTTGAAAGCGGATTTTGCCTTCAGATTTATGCATAGTAGAGTAAAAAAATTTATACAGAGTTGTGATGTCTGTCAAAAAAATAAGAGCGTTAGAAGGATATCTCCAGAATTCGGCAGATTTAAGGAAGTCTCGGAGAAGTTCGACACTCTCCATGTGGATTTATGTAAGTTTCCGTATAGTATGGGGTTCAATTATCTGCTTGTTTTTATTGATAGATTTAGTAAGTATCCCTTCGCCTACCCTCTTAGGCAGGCGACAGTCGACTCGGTGTTGAATGTGCTAGTGAGCGAAATTTTTCCGTTTTGTGGCTCAATAAAAAGACTCATCTCAGATCGAGGAAGCCAATTCACTGCCAAATTATTTAATGACGTATGTAACCTACTCGGCATAGATAAAATTTTCACAACGGCTAGCTCACCAAACGTGAATGGCCTAGTGGAAAATTTGAACCAAGCTCTCATAGTGACGCTAAGGTGTATGATTAATGATGGGGAAAATGAAGGGTTAAAATGGCCTGAAATTTTGCCTTGGGCACTGTACTGTTTGAGAATTAGTCCTCTAAATGACCAAGGGGTTACTCCCAGTGTGCTTATGTTCGGCCAGAATCTATCAGTGCCAGGAAGCTTGTTACAGAAGGAGGCACTCAGTGCCACGGTCAGTCAAAGCGCCTATTTGAAGAAATTAGTGGCCTTAATGCGTAGGCCTTTGGCACCACATGTTGTATATAAAAATAAAAATATATTTATCCCGAAAGATCTCCACAAGGCAAGGGCCGTGTTGGTGAGAAATCAACAGTACAATGTAGGGAAACTGTCAGAGAGATACTCAGGACCCTTCAGGGTGCTACGAATAAAAAAGAATAACGTTTACATTTTAAAGCATGGGAAAGAGGCAGTGGAAAATTTAAGAAATGTAAGAATTTTTCATAACATAACTGATAGGGACACTGAAACCCAAGAGAAAAATAAAGTTAAATAAAAAAAAAAAAAAAAAAAATTATATATATGATAATAATAATAAAAAAAAAAAAAAGAGAGGAAAAGGGGGAGCTTTTAGTTCTGCATGCAACTCTTAGAATTAGACAGTAGTTGAATTGACACTTTATCCTTCCAAAAAATCGTCTTCTTCCTCTATCTAATACTATAGACGAAACGATGCTGCCAAACACTAATAGTAGTAATAAATTCCCGCATGTTCCTTACAAAATGTCACAGGAAGGGTTGTAATAGAAGAGTTGAAATAGTCAAAAACCCCGAGGTGGGGATTAAGAAGGTCTTTTATGTATTTTGTAACAATGTATTGTAAGAATAGAATTTGTGTCTCGTAATAATAATGTCAAATTATTACTAAAAAAAAAAAAAAAAAAAAAAAAAAAAACTTGTGAAGGCAGAATTTCTCTTGCCCTCACAATAATTATGTACACCTCTCATAGTTGCTCTGTATATCAAATTTTACTATTAATTTTATTATATATGGAAAATATTTAACAACCTTTCGTATGGCACTATTTTTGTGAGAGTGAGTCACTGCAATGCTGCCCGCGAAATGTCTGGCATTTCGAGGGAAGGAAGGCAGTTAGGCTTCAAGATACAAGAAGAGAAGTCGCATTGTGTGAGCTTCGGCTTGTTAAAAGAACCGGAAAATTGTGTTTGATTGTAGGGACTTGTTATATTAACTTTCACCAATTTTATTAATGACTGTGAATTAGCCTATTGTGTTGAACAACAAATTGATTGCATTTTAAATTGTTCTTACATTGATGCCATTACCTACTATGTGATTTAATTAGTCTTAGGAATAAAAGAATAAAAGTAATTACTCCTTTTCATTATCACTGTATTAACTCGTCAAAGGGTTATTACATATATATATATATATATATATATATATATATATATATATATATATATATATATATATATATATATATATATATATATATATATATATATATATATATATATATATATATATAAATATATGCTTTTGCGTGTTTGTATAATGTGATTTTATAAGTCTATACCCTCTCGTATCCCACAATGATAATTATACCCCATTATTTGTGTGTGTCCATGTGTGTCATTAATTGGGCACAAATATTGCCCATTTAATTCATACCTTCTGGATATACAATGAAATGAGCGTCACACCGCTGCCCACCAGGGTCTGATATAATGCCTCTCGGGCATAAAATACTCAATCTACCCACTGGGGTAGTCCTTAATTACAAGAGGGTCGCGGGTCAAGATACCCTATGAGAAATCTGAGTATGGGAGGGCATCTAGTCACGTACTGTATTTCATTATTGTTGCTTCCGAGGTTAATTACGAGCCGAGTTGGGCATAACTGGGCATAACTGGGCATAAGGTCACGAATTAGTTGGGTAGTGCTGTGGGAAAATGGCAAAATTCGGTAAAATCAGGAGCTTCATTTCAACCTACTTTTGACAACGTCTACTATAGCTATTATTACTACTGCTAATACAATATATATATATATATATATATATATATATATAGTATATATATATATATATATATATATATATATATATATATATATATATATTATATATATATATATATATATATATATATATATATATATATATATATATATATATATATATATATATATATATATATATATATATATATATATATATATATATTTATATATATATATATATATATATATATATATATATATATATATATATATATATATATATATATATATATATATATATATATATATATTTCTATATAAATATATATATATATATATATATATATATATATATATATATATGAACTAGAAGTAGTGCAAAATAAAGCTCTTAGAATGGTAACAGGCTGTCTCCACTGCATACCCAATACCCATCCATCACTTACTAACCGAAATAAAAATTCTTCCAGTAAGCGCCCAACTCGACATTATTGGCTGCCAATTATATACAGCAAGTCACTTTCAATAGACCCCCTACATCAAACATTATAGCAGCCCCTTCCACCGAGAGGAAAAAGGATTCACACCAGCACCTTCCACCCAAGATGAAAAAATTACCATACCAATTTTGTACTACTCATTACTCAGTACAATTCAACATCAACTCAGTACTACTCAGTACTACTCAGTACAACACGCTCCCTCCCCCGCCCCCAGATACTCCCCATATTTTAAGCACATCCACACTCAGTTAATCCAAGAACGATATATCCGTATATCCAACTAATGCAATACTCCAGGCCCGCCCCCCCCCGCCCCCCCCCCCGAAATATCCCCCACAGAGCCAACTTTGGACCGTCAAAGGCAGAGTAATGCTGTCCTGTTTACGCTCTGGGTACCATCCTTCCTTTCCGGAATATAAAATATAAATATAAATATAAATATAAATATAAATATAAATATAAATATAAATATAAATATAAATATAAATATAAATATAAATATAAATATAAATATAAAATTCTACAAGCATTTTGTAGTGCTTCTATCTTTATTTCTAATTCAAACTCATCTGCTTTGAGCTCGAAAGAAATATCTATATTGTTTAAAAGTGCACTCCATATATCATTTATCATTTAATTTTTGAGTTACTGTGACTAATTTTCCCGAAGGCCTTTTTAGATCTCCTTTGGAAACTCAAACTTCGTCTATTTTTCCCATTTCTTTCGATGTACTCATTTTTATATTTTATTTATTTTTTATTTATTTATTTATTTATTTTTTTTTGGGGGGGGTCTTATTACTGTTTATTATTATAGCAACTTTCAGTCACTCTCAAACTTATTTTCAAAAGGGTAGAATAATTT
>JABUQX010146640.1:0-7500 GCA_015478945.1 Trachelipus rathkii | reverse complement strand
CTTTATGTGTTATTTTATGTTATTTGATGTGTTAGTTTATGTTACCATAAGTGTTACTTTGCTATCTTATGCATTAATAACACTGGTGATTATCAACAAAAATCACCTAAAACAGAATAAATTTATTTTAATGTCCCTACTGCATTATAACGCTGAAATTGTTTACAACATTACTAGGGTTCAATGAAGTTCAAAATAAAAGTTAGATATAGTCTAAGGTGTAAGACAAAAGTCAGACAGTCTGAGCTATGAGAGAAAAGTTAGACATAGTCTGAGGTTTAAGGTAAAACTTAGACATATTCTGAGGTGTAAGGCAAAGGTTTATTGTAGTCTAGTGTGTAAGTAAGATAAGTCAGACACTCTGAGGTGTAAGATGAAAGTCTTATATAGTCTAAAGTGTAAGATAAGTCAGACAGTCTGAAGTATAAGTTAAAAGTCAGACATAGTCTGAGGTATAAGAGAAAAATTAATCATAGTCTGAAGTATAACATAAAAAATAGATATAGTCTGAGGTATAAGGTAAAAATAGACATAGTCTAAGGTGTAAGATAAGTCAGATACTCTGAGGTAAAAGATAAAAGTTAAGCATGGTCTGAGGTATAACATAAATGTCTTATATAGTCTATGGTGTAAGATAAGTCTGAGATATAAGGTAAAAGTCAGACATAGTCTGAGGAATAAAGGAAAAGTTAGACATAGTCTGAGGTATAAGATAAACGATTGGCATAGTCTGAGGTATATGGCAAAAATAGACATAGTCTGACGTGAAAGATAAGTCAGACACTCTGAGGTACAAGATAAAAGTTATAAGCATAGTCTGATGTATAACATAAATGTCTTATATAGTCTAAAGTGTAAGATACACCAGACAGTCTGAGGTATAAGATAAGAGTCAGACATAATCTAAGGTATAAGGTAAAAGTTAGACATAGTCTGAGGTATATAAGGAAAGTTAGACAAAGTCTGAGGAACAAGTAAAAGTCAGACATAGTCTGAGGTGTAAAAGGAAAGTTAGACAAAGTCTGAGGTATAAGGTAAAAGTAAGACATAGTCTGAGGTATAAGGTACAAGTTAGACATAGTCTATCACTTCTCACGATTACTAAGGCATAAGAGGCAATTCACACTGTCAAAAATACTATTAAAACTTGTATGCATTGAACTGGGTTGAGGATCCGATAATTTTTTGACCAATCTCAGCTAAGTCCGGCATGGGTTTTGTCATATTAAATTTATGATACACCGGCTTCGGATCAGGATTCCCTTTATTTTAGAATAATAATATATATATATATATATAAATATATATATATATATATATATATATATATATATATATTTTATATTTATATTTTATTATTTATATTATATATTTATTTTTTTATATATATATATATATATATATATATATATATATATATATATATACGTCACTCGCTTCTTTTTAAAAATTTTTATATTTTTAAATAATATATATATATATATATATATATATATATATATATATATATATATATATATATATATATATATATATATATATATATATATGAAAAATTATTATTCTAACTCTCTTAACAGCAAAATTAATGATAACTTTCGTTTATATTTTGTGGCTATGATGAACACTCATTATAGTCAGATTTGTTAGTCTTTCCTCCCCTGTAAAATGGAGGAATGAATGAGTCACAGGAGATTTTACTCTCCATCAGCGGGATTCGAACATTGGACTCCGAGTCGCAGAGTTAACAATAACCGGATGCTCTAACCACTAGGCCATCCACGTCCCCAATAAAGAACGCTTCAAGCGTAGTTTTTAAAGCACCCGGTTTTCTCATCCCATAATTGCTGAGTACTCAAAAGAATGAGTAAAATCCTTAACTATCCAAATGTGACTGTATAGATCAAGTTTATTTACAAAATTCGTAAACCTTTTAATAGATATCGATGGGGATCATTTTACTAAGATTGGTAAGGATGGATATGTGGCTCACTGGTTTGAAAAATCATCAAGAAAACTAATTGCAATTACTTGATTTATTTTCGTATTACATTGATTCTGACACTGGGTATATACTCATTTCTTCATTAAGAGAAAGTTGAAGTTATTTTGCAACTTTACAACTTCCACAATTCTTGAAAAATTTTAATCGACTTTTGAGCAAAAGTCTTTCAAAACAAACTTTACATTTTCAGTATTTTTACATGAAAGTAGTTTCTGTCACTTATGATAGAGACTGCAATGGAATAGTGAATAGTGAAGGAGAAAAAAGATGAAATCATAATTAAACTTATAACAAATTCGCTCGGGATTAAAAATTTAAAAAGATTTAAAGCTTTTGAAGAAGATTCAATATCTTGATCCATCTTTAAACAAATGCTTTTTTCTACACAAATGCTCTTAGCCTTAGAAATAAAAAAGAGGAGCTGATTAGTTATAACATAAACGAGAATCTAGACATTATTTGCATACCTGAAGCATGGGTTAATGAAGAACTATCTGGAGACTCTTTCAGGAATATGAAATAGACGGATATTCACTTTATTTATACCAGCGTAGAGGAAAGAAGGGTGGTGGTGTGGCGCTTTATGTTAAAAGCAATATTCAATCTGTATTAATGACCAACTTTAAAACTAATCATGATATTGAATCGGTGTGGGTAGATATCCTTATGTACAATATGTTAAATCATATATGTTATAATCATATAGAATAGAGGCATTTTATAGACCTCCTAGCCAGAGTTAAGAATTAGACGCGGAAATTGTGAAAGAAATTGAGACAGCATGCCACAGTAAAGAAAAAGGTATAGTCATAATGGGTGATTTTAATTTTCCTGGCATTCAATGGGATTCCTTGTCTAATATGGACCATAGTAGTTCTGTATTTATAAATTGTATACTAGATAACTTTTTGAGCCAGATGGTCCATGAACCCACAAGACACGATGCACTATTAGACTTAATATTAACTAACGATGAAAGTATAGTGGATGAGGCTAGAGTTGAGGAGAATTTAGGAATTAGTGACCATAATAAAATTAGATTTAATATGAATATGATATCTGGGCCCAAATTGCAAGTTAATAAGGAAAAGATCTTAGATTTCCGAAATGGCAATTTTACCAAATTTCGAAACATGCTTAGTACAACTGACTGGAATAAAGAGTTTAAAGACCAAAACTGTTTTATCATGTGGGAACATTTTAAGCAAATTTTAATGAATATTCAGTCTGTATGTTTTAAAGATAAACCCATTAGGGTGGCGAAGAGAAAACCTATTTGGTGGAATAGAGATAAGAGAGAAAATCAAAAGCGTAGATGTTTTGAAATATTCAAGGGTAGTAATAGGGAAGATGATTTAGAAAATTATAGGAAAAATAGAAATGAACTTAACCAGTCAATAAGAAAGGCAAAGAGGGAGGCAGAAATTAATTTACCAAGGAATAGTATAAGGACCTGAAGAAGTTTTTTAGCTTTTATAAATTTAAAAGCAAGAATAGGACAATTGGTCCAATTAAAATTGATGAAAATTTAGCGAGTTCAGATAAGGAGTTGGCAATTTCAATGCTTATTTTGCTTCAGTGTTTACTGAGGAAAGATTAGATAATAGTTTGGAGACTAATAGTTCTTGTATGCATGTAACAAATAGACTTACAGAATTTGAATTTGACGTAAAAGATATTAAACGTTTACTAGACCAGATTGATCCAAATAAAGCTGCAGGCCCTGATGGTATATATAGTAGAATTCTGAAGGAGGGTAGTACCAGCATTGCAGCGTAATTGGGTATTTGGATTTTTAATAATAATATTTGGTGAGGTACCAGATGACTGGAAAATAGCATATGTTGTGCCTATTTACAAGAAAGGTAGTAAGGAAGATTTGGGAAATTATAGACCAAGTTAGCTTAACATCTCTGGTTGTAAAGGTTCTGGAAAAATTACTGAAAGGTCATATAGAGAAATATTTAGAAGATAACAAGGTATTGTATGAAGGTTTCAGAAAGGGTAGGTCATGTTAGACAAACCTTTTAGAATTTATGGAATACATTACTGACTGCATTGACTGAGGAGATCCAGTTGATATTATATATTTAGACTTTAGCAAAGCTTTTGATAAGGTTCCCACATAAGGCTGATGAAGAAAGTTATTGCAATGTGGTATAGGTGGAGTGGTACATGGTTGGATTAAAGAGTGGTTGTGGAATAGAAAACAGTGTGTACAACTGAATGGCAATAAGTCATCATGGGAAATAGTGAAGAGTGGTGTCCCACAGGGTTCAGTGCTGCCACTTCTGTTCCTCATATATATAAATGATTTAGACCAGGGACTTAAATTGTAAGGTTTCTAAGTTTGCAGATGATACCAAAGTGGTCACCACAGTTAGGAATAGTGAAGGATGTATAAAGATTCAAAATGATCTTGATAAACTTCTTGGGTGGGCAGATAAGTGGCAAATGAATTTTAATAGTAAAAAGTGTAAGGTTCTTCATCTAGGTTACTCAAATAAAAGTTTTAACTACGATATGAATGGGGATTGGCTTGAGTCTGTGGAACAAGAAAAAGATTTAGGTGTGATTATAAGCAGTAATTTGAAAGTAGCTAATCAGTGTTTGGAAGCTAGAAATAAAGCTAATAAGATGCTGGGCATAATAAATCGCAATGTTGTTTACAAGAGCAAGGAAGTAATAAGTAAACTGTATAATAGCTATGTTAGGCCAGTAATAGAGTATTGTGCACAAGTTTGGGACCCTTATTTAAAGAAAGACTTAGATATTCTAGAGAGGGTGCAACGTAGAGCAACAAGGATGATTTCTGGGTTTGAGGGTAAGAGCTATGAGGAGAGGCTGAAGGAGTTAGGAATGTTTTCTGTAGAAAGGCAATTTCTCAGAGGGGACATGATACAAGTCTACAAAATATTTACATCTATTGATAATACGGAGACCAATAAATTTTTCATAGTAGAGCACGGACAGGTGACCAGGGGTTTAATAAGAAAATTAAGAAGAAAGCATGCCATCTTGATATAAGAAAACATGCATTCAATAATAGGGTTGATAAATTTTGGAATGGTTTGCCACAGGAGGTTGTTGAGTGCAACTCGATTGCAACATTTAAGAAGGGACTGGATAGATATATGGATGGTTTGGGTATCATATAGTATATTTTGATTAAGCCAAATTGGCTGGTTCTTAGTTACTGTAGTAAGATATAGACTGCATGTGTGACCATAACTTCGTTATTAAGGTATGTGGATGGTGTGGGTATCATATATCATTTTTTTTACTAAGCCAAATTGGCGGATTTTTGGTTACAGCAGTTTGACAAGCCCTAGGGTGCTTTGTGGATTTGCATGAGCATGTTTGGTTAGTGGGTTGACTGGGGCAGTCTCGATAGGCCCATGTGGCTTCTTACCGTCTCTATATTTTTAATGTTCTAATGCTCTAATCTCACACTCTCCGAAAGCTTCAACAATTGCTTTTGAAACTTCTCTAAATTGTACCATCCATCATAACTTTCCGCCGATCTTATTTCCCATATTCGTATTAGTTTTGCCCATTTTCTTTTCTGTTGGGAAATTTTTTCCTATTTTCTTATAATAAAATACTTTCCACCTTGGCAAACTAAAATAATGTCCTCTTGTTTTCACTGTTCCAATAAAGTATAGTACATGAATCTCAACAGCAATGAATATACAATGCCGCTCTATGTTTTCGACAGCTTAAATAAACACTTATTATCTAAAACATTTCTTTATTGCTGCTACACCACTATGTTGTTGGTCAATCAGAACGTCACTATTTATTTCAACTTTCGTAGTATTGTCTTCTCTAGATATTCTTCTTTATTATGGAAGAGATCGATCTACAAATTCAAAGCAAGGAGCCAATTGAAATTCAATCTGGTGGAACAATTATTCTTGGGGTTAGGCAAGATGTAATTCTTGGTGGATTTACTTTAGAAGAAATCTTTTATGGTTGCTTTGCTAACTATATTTTATCCGGAAATTTGTTTGATGATGCTTCAGTTCAAACTTTAACTTGTGACGTTTTAGAATTCCAGAATGACCATCTCACATTTGATAAGGTATGGAGAATTAGTGATTCCGCAAACTTCACAAACATTTTAAAAAGTTCTGTCTGCGTTGTGAACCTCCATGATTATGTTGTTTTCCCGGAACAAAGAGATTTTAAGAGCGCTTCTCACTTATGCCGAACTTTGAAAGATGAAATTACAGCTCCAATGAGAGAAGAAGAAAATCAAGCATTTGTATCATCCACTAAGACATTTTTTGAGGTATGTTCCACTGATTACAGCATTTTTATGTGGGTTGGAATAAAAGCCGAAGTGTTGAACGGATCACTACAACTAATTCATAATGAAAGAAATACCCATTTGAAATACAGTAACTTCAGACCAGGAGTTTCCACATACTTCGACGAGCCCAAATGCATTTTCTTAGAAACTCATTTACTTGGGAAGTGGGTAATGTACTCTTGTGGAATTGAAGCCTGTGTCACGTGCAGTATTCCTAATACATCAGAAATTAAATTAAGAGGTCTTTGTTCTCGTTCACATATCGATACAATTTACGAGATACACTGTTACCACAACACAATTAAAAAATAGAAATGATTTTTTCTTTTAAAATAGTTTTCGTATTGGAAAACTAAAATAATGTCCAGTTGTTTTCATTGTGCTAATAGAGTTTCTAATGTGTTTTACTCCATATGAATGTCAACATCACTGAACATGCAAGGCGCTGTATATTTTCGACAGCTTGAACACTTTTATATAAAACTTTTCTTCTTTGCTGCTCCACCATCATGTCGTTGTCCAATCAGATTTCTTTTCTTTATTTGAACATTAAAAGTATTGCTTTCGCTAGAGACTCTCCTTTTGTGCTTTCAACAGCTTTTAAACTATAATCTTTACGAATCATGCTTTCCTCATTTCTATTAATATGTACTTAATTTGCTTTGATTAGTATATTTATTATTCTCACATATTAAAATTAAGAGATTCAACACATAATAAAAATTTGACAGTTTAAATAATTTCGGAAGGGGGGGATGTAAACCTCCTGAACCCCCTTGGCTACGGCCTTATATATATATATATATATATATATATATATATATATATATATATATATATATATATATTATTATATATATATATTATATATATATATATATATATATATATGTATATATATTATATATATATATGTATATATATATATGTATATTGATGTATATGAGTTAATACTTTTATATATATATATATATATATATATATATATATATATATATATATATATATATATATATATATATATATATATATATATATATATATATATTTATATATATATATATATATATATATATATATATATATATATTGAAGGGCGCACGAAAACGCGGTGCTGCTCTAATGATAAATGCGAAAACGGTTAAACACCCAATCTTCCGAAACTGAACGAAGCACATCG
>JABUQX010146639.1:7500-15893 GCA_015478945.1 Trachelipus rathkii | reverse complement strand
TATATATATATTATTATTATATTATTATATACATATATATATAGTTATATATATACATATATATATATATATTATATATATATATATATTATTATATATATTATTATTATATATATATATATATATATATATATATATATATATAAGATAAAGATATATATATATATTATATATATATATATATTATATATATATATATATGTATATATATACATATATTATATATATATATATTATTATATATATATATATATTATTATATTATTATTATTATTATTATTATTACATATTATATATATATGATATATATTACATATATATATATATATATATATATATATTATTATTGCTATATTATTATTATTATATTACATGGTATATACATATACATATTATGAGTACATATACATACTATATTATTATTATACATATTATATATATATATATATATATTATTTATATTATTATTACATATATATACATATATTATTAAGTTATATATTATTATTATATATTATTAAGTGTTGGTGTTATTATATATATATATGTATATATACATATGAAGGGTATATATATTAATGTTATTATATTATTATATGTTATATATTATATATATTACATATATATATATGCATATACATGAAGTATATATATATATAATATATATATATACATGTTATATACATATACATATGTTATATATATATATATATGAGTATAGATATATATATATATATATATTAAGTTATATATATATACATATACATATATATGTTATATATATATATATATATATATATATATATATATATATATATATATATATATATATATATATATATATATATATATATATATATATATGTGTTTTAAAAATGTTTTTATAGTTATATATATATTTTTATATATATACATATATATATATATTATTATAGTTAGGTATATATATATATATATATATATATATATATATATATATATATAGTATATATATATATATATATATATTTAAATTGAGTCCATGGGTAGGTTCTGGCTCATACATATTTTAGATGTCACTAAAGAAAAAAAATGGATGGCGAAATGAATATTCAGTCAAAAATAAAATAAAAAAGCTAAATAAAAAGGTGTCCTTACATTATAAATACTCCTAATATTACATAAGAAAAGTAAATGTTGTGTAGAATATTCATTTCTTGGAGATAAGAGAAAATAGTTAATATTAAAGTGGGAATTTCAGATAAGTTATGGGATAACCTTTTAGAAGGTATTATGGACCATGGAGTAGAAAAATGACGGCAGCGAATGGGATCCAGTTGATGGCAATCAATGAAGATGTGGTGAACAGATTGCGGGGCATGGCGACGGCAAAATTTGCAAATGGGAGGGGATCCCCTGACATGTAGTGGCTGTGAGTGATGTTGGTGTGGCCAATGCAGAGGCGCGCAAGTATCACCTCGTGCAGGCGCTTTCGTCGGTGAGAGTAAGCCCACTCACCAATGCTCGGCTTTAAACTTCTAAGTTTTACTCCGCTGATCACTCGCCCAGCATTTCTCCCAGTAAGACCGGAAGCCTTGTCGAAGAGCAGGATAATATATAATCAGTTGTTTGGAGGGCAACCTTGTCGAATGACATGCGGAAGGTACCTAGAACAGCTCCGGAAAGAGGAGGATGTCATTCTGCCCTCTCTGTCCGCGATTATAACGCCAGTTACACCTGCGTGAGAGGGAATAAAACATAGTGTAATTTGTTTCTTGCTAGAATGAAGCAGCCGACGAAATTGTTGTACAGCCGATACCACTGTGTTTTTAGAATAGGGGGCTTTAAGCTCTTTCTAGGGTGATGAGTGAATCTGAACAAACGATATAAGAGTGGTCTTGGTCAAGAAATAAAATTTGAGAGACTGCAACCATTATGGACATTAATTCTTCCGTAAAAATTGAAGCGTGAGGGGTGAGGTTTTGGGAGAGGTTGCAATCAGGGGAGACAGCGGACGTACCCTATACTGTCCCCTGTTTTAGAGCCGTTAGTAAACACTGGAGTAAATCCACCGTGAACTGAGGAATGAGACAGGAATGATGCCTTTAACAAGGCAACGGGGTGGCTAGATTTGGAGAGAAAGAGAGGTCAGAACCAGGCAGATGGTCGGAGCAGGGAATAGCCAAGGTGTATACCTTTCATCATAAGTGAACGGCAGCACCTTTTGCAAAATTGGTTTTTGGTTGTCCGCCAACTTCGGATCTTTCCCAGGTTTGGGAATTGGAATTACAAAAGCTGTAGTCCGAACAGATGGAAAAGAGGATTTGATCTAGATTCTGTTATACAAATCCAGAAAGAACTCTGATGCTGAAGGGTGAATATGACGAAGCATAATGAACGAAATCATGTCTGGACTAAGGGCACCGTCTTTACTATTCGCCAGTGCAGTTTGATAATCTGCAAATGTAAAATGACGGTTACAGGTATGATCTTCCCCTTTCCCTGTTGAAAAGTATGGTAGTGCAGTGTTAATTTTCCGTTTTTGAAAGGCTTCAGGATAGCGGAAACAGCTCGAGTGGCTAGCAAAACTATAACCTAATGGATCTGCAACAACTGCTGGAGCAGAAATCATATCAGTTATATCAGGCCCATAACGGAGGACTGTGATTGAAGAGCTGTTGGAGTGGCAAGATATTTTTTGTGCAACTTTCCACACTAAAGAAAGGAAAGTTGTGGAGTTGACAGTCGAAGTATAAGTTCGAAAGTATTGTTTACGTGTTTGGCGATTAATTCTACGAGATCTCTTCGCAACTGCTTTAAAAATAATCATGTTTGGGGTGGTACTTCTTTTGTATTGCCTGTAGAGTATTTTATTCTTCCGGTTAGCTTGTGCACACTCTTGGGACCACCAAAGAGTTGCCGAAAGCCTACCTGCAGAAGATCGTGGGATGCAAGTTTCTGCTGCTATAATGATAACCTGCTGGAAAAAGTCAAAAGCATCATCAATGACTGGAAACTGCTTGTTGAAGGGAGAAAGTGGAACAGCTTGGGTCTGATGAAAAGGAGCCCACTCCGTTCGGTCATAACGCCAGCTGGAATTGGGTTTTAACATTGTGCTCGGTGCAAATTCATTTAAGGCTATTGGATAATAGTCACTGCCGTATAAATAATCAAAGCGGGACCAGGTAAAGCGATCCATAAGAGAATGGGAACAAAAAGAAATGTCAATATAGGAAGAAGAGTGTGTTTCTAAGCGTTCATATATAGGGAGTTCTGTGTAAAGGAATCTTATAGAAAAGGGTGTTAGGAGATCAGCAAGGATATTAGACTTAGACGGTGTGACAGAGTCGCCCCATAAGGGGTGACGAAGATTGAAGTCTCCTAGTATAACAACCGGAGTGGGAAGTTGCTTAAAAAGATCAGCTTAGTCGGCCTTAGTAAACTCACTACTCGGAGCCAAGTAGATCAAGCTGACAATAAGGTTGGTGGACAGATGAATTCGTGCTGCCACTGCATGAAGTCTAGTTTGAAGAGAGACTGGAGAAAAAGGACAGATTTATGAAATGAGTATTACTGCATCTCCCCTATCACCGTCACCTCTTTCTTTAGAGGTTAGCGACAAATATATGCACTTTAGTGTACATTACTATTTTATTCCTATAGATGTATACTCAAGAAATTTATTCTTATAATAAAAAATTGCTCAAAGAATCCTTTGGATTTCTCGTTAATGAAGTGATATATTTCCTTTTCGAGATATTTATCTAACTCCTTGGTTTGAAGTGTTATCTTTTTAACGCTTTCATTAATCAGAACAATCGGGATTTTTCATATCTTAAATCATCAGTAGTTTTGTTTCAGTTGAAGCATCTATGCCAAAAAAGGATAAAGCTGCTGCTAATTTAGGTGATAGATCCCACAAATGGTTGTAAAATTTTGCAAGACTGATTTGCTGATTTCCTCACTTATATTATTATACAAATAAAGGTTAAATAGGGAAGTCAGATCTTGAAATGGAGCTTCTGTCGCAATAGGCAAACGAATCCAGGCCTTGACGTACAGACAAACAATGAACAGACGTACATCTCTCATACTATTTATTTCATTTCGGTAGATTTTAAATTGATTTAGGAAAAGGAAAATTTTGAAGCAATATATAGCTTCAGCCATCCATCTGGAATGATGAATGGTTCCTGGGATTCTGAATGATATACCTAGAGGGTGATTTCCTCCAAGGAAAATTGACGTAAATTCAACAATTTCCCTATAATTTTCTCGAACCTGTTTTTCTTTAAGAGATCTCAAATAAAACTCAAGAAGATCTTCAATATTTGACAGCTTTTCTTTGACGTATGTGTCTGTTATAACTGGTGTGAATTTAGATTTATCAAATATGGTCCAGTCTTCTTTGAATTTTTAAATATGGAAATATTTGATCCAAAAGATTGTCCAACTACAAAATCGAAAAGTCTTCAAAATAATTTCGTAGATATGATGTCGACATGGTAAACACAGCATATCTCTATTTAAATTTTGTTATAGTAATACACAAACACCTTGAAATCGACCTGTATTTGCAGCTGTTTTTCCTTCATGTTCCATATATGGTTTCAGCTTGCTGTCCGCGACCTAAAGTAATCGAAGGAATTCCGCCGATTAACGGACCACAAGTTACAATTATTGGAAATATCTCTGCATGTTCTGTGCTGGTGATATGTTATAATTTTTCCATCCCAGTGTATCGTCATATAGGGTAAGTTGAGTTCAGTAAACTTTTCAAAAATTTTTGCTGCTATTTCAAGTCTCAAACGCTTTCGACATCGTGAAATAGAACTGCGGTTTATAACTATGTTGACCAGGTCATGACCTAGGGCTTCCGCTGTTGCTGATAATATCCTAACAGCATCATAGTCACTAACTTTGCACTTATCAAGTATACCAGCTAGCTTAGGTTTTATTATTCATACCTTTGCTCTTTTCCTTTGTTTGGAAAAGTTGAGCGTGTGCATAAGACTTGCATCAGATAGCATGGGCTCATCGCTTATAGGAAGTTCTTTTATTTCAGTTACATTTTCTGTGGATGAACCCTAATCATCACATTATGTTTCTTCTGCAAATTGGAAATATTGAGGAAATCGGTAAGTTGGTGTGAAAATCTTTTAATACGTCGATTAATAATAATAATAATAATAATAATAATAATAATAATAATAATAATAATAATAATAATAATAATAATAATAATAATAATAATAATAATAATTATTAAAATTTCCCATAACGTGAACAAATGCTTATCTTGCAACGATTTCTCTTTGAGTTACCGCAATCTTCTGTCCTCTTCTTTTTGACAAATAGCCCGTTTCATTTCTTTTTCAGCCAAGACATGATCTACACCAATCACTGACCTTTCTCTGCCTTACTTACTCTTAGGAGATACTGACGGTCTTCTTTGATGGACACAATTTGAAGGGCGTCAGCATGGGCGATATCAAAAAGATCAGCCAACATTTCCACGAAATCATTCTCTCGGGATTTCTGACTCCCATACTTCCGTTTGTAATTCTTTCGAATTGCTTTCCATTCTTTATATACTTCTAGTTTTTCATCACTGTGCTGAAAATTTATAGTTTGAATTCGTACTTTCTGCTAAAACACCTCAACCTCTTTGACAACAAGATGAGCACTTGAACGTAAAGTTTACTTTAAGCATGTTGTGAAATAAAACTTTTAAAACCTGCCGGTCGAAGGTAACTTGGGGTCCACTATTTGGCTATCAGGGTGCCCTAACAGAAACAGTCTGTCAGATTTTCTGGTTTCCATTTTCAATTCTTTAAATCACACAGCAATGGCAGCATACAGCACAAGATAGTAATTACCATTACTTTTCGTACGATATTGATGATAGAGACTCAATTCAGTATCCCAACCCGCTTACGCTGCTGAATTTGAGTCATCGACTCAAATTCAGAGTCACTACGCAGAAACTCATTAGTGATTACTGACTAAAATCTTGTGACTACTTCGACTCAATAAAAACATGTCTTCTGTAAATATTAATATTATTATTATTATTATTATTATTATTATTATTATTATTATTATTATTATTATTATTATTATTATTATTATTATTATTATTATTATTATTATTATTATTATTATTATTATTATTATTATTATTATTATTATTATTATTATTATTATTATTTACAAATGTTTATTATTATGAAAGTGAGTTAACACAAAAAGATTTTAAATGATACTGCTACAAACTTTCACAAGCTATGATCCTTCACTAAACCTAGTCTGATTAGGCATATATTTGGTTATCTTATTTTAACTATTCCTAATAATTTTAGGGGTTGTCCAGATGAAATTTTGGAACTTTAAAATTAAGGGCCACCGTTATATATATATATATATATATATATATATATATATTTATATATATAATATATTTTTATGTATATATATATATATATATATATATATATATATATATATATATATATATATATATGATTTTGGTAAGTTGCTTCTGTAACCCAGGAGTACCCTAGCAGAATGCCGTGTAGCCCCAGCAAAGGTTCCAAGACCTTCCAATGAATTTAAATAAGTACCGAGTTTCAAAGCAGTGATATCGAAGCAGGAGACTTGAAAATTGTTCCTAAATGCCTTCTTTTTTGGGGAGGTGGATTGGACTAGTGGTAGAGAATCCTGTACAGTGTTTAACGGCAATGCTGTTGTCGATGGTTCGAGTCCAGCCGCGAGCGAAATTCTTCTGTCTTATTACTGCTAATTTGTCGCAACAAGCCTGTTGTGTCTATGTCGGTAAAGTTGCTGACTTGGTTTGCCGTCCTGTAACCCAGGAGCATCCCAACAGAATGCCGCAAACAGCTGGGGTTCCAAACACATATTTATATATATAGTATATATATATATATATATATATATATATATATATATATATATATATATATATATATATATATATCAGAGCTAAAATAGATATTAGTAAGTTTATTTCTAATAAAAAAAATTTATTGCTTGTATAAAAGTTTTATTAGAATGTGCAACCAAAATAGCATCATTTAATGAAAACTATATAACTTGTGAACAAGCTTTCATTAACCTGATATATATATATATATATTATATATATCAGTGGCTATTATATTATATATTTATTATATATTTATTATATATTAGTATTGTTATTATTATTATTATTATTATTATTATTATATTATATTATTTTATATATATATTAGTTATATATATATATATATATACATATATATTATTATATATATATATATTTATTATATATATATATATTATATATATATATATATATATATATATATATACTCAAAGATATTTGTGCAATAATTCTTGAGTAGGCAAATCAAAATTATATATATATATATATATATATATATATTATTAGTATATATATATATATATATATATATATATATATATATATATATATATATATATTATATATATATATATATATATATATATATATATATATATATATTTATATATACTGTATATATATATATATATATATATATATATATATATATATATATATATATATATATATATATATATATATATATATATATATATATATATATATTTATATATATATATATGAAAATTAATATTTTTGGTACTTACATTTATTTATAAAGAAGATCAAATTTTCTTCCTTCCTGTTTCATATATAAATCACTGACTGTATTACACATATTCTTACATGTTTGAATTTTAATATGGCCTACAACACTCAGAAAACAATTTTTAATGAAACTTAAATCGAATACGAATCCAATATACCCGTATTTATAAATCTAATAGCTCAGTATTATTAAAAACACAAAATCAGTAATAAAAATAATATGAAAAGCGTATTATTATCAAATTATCAAATCTTTATTATTAATAACATGAAAATATATTAACTGATCTGAGGCAGAGGCAACGTATATCGTAGCCGAGAAAGAATTTGAGTCAAACGCGTTTTCATCGACTCTCACGTTGAGTCAATAATTATATAAATGGATTATGAATTACATAAGTCGATATAAGAGATGATCAAGTTAGCATAAAATAATTATTAATTAGTTAATTATTATAATTATGTTATTAATAATATTATTATTATTTCTTGCTAATGCAATTTAAATGGGGATTATTTAAAAAAAAAAATGACTGATACTCTGACTCGTCAGGCACACATCCAAAGTTGCCTTTTCGCCCTGTATAGTCATGAACTATTTTTTTGACCCGAGAATTGCATCAATTGACACTGCTTTTCTTTTCCGATGCCCGTCGCGCACCTTACTCCCATTCTTGGGAAAATATAAGGAAGATGAAGAAGAAGAAGAAGAAGATAT
>JABUQX010146639.1:0-2500 GCA_015478945.1 Trachelipus rathkii | reverse complement strand
GAGAGTGCCGGGTGAGGGCCAAGTGAGTGCCAATGAGTGCCAATGAGTGACAAGTGAGTGCCAATGCGTGCCAAGTGAGTGCCACATAGTGCCAAGTGAGTGCCACATAGTGCCAACTGAGTGCCACTTTTCAAACCTTTTCTAGCCTCCCTGAGCCTAGAATAGCCCTAATATGGGTATCTACCCCTATTTTAAGGTATGAGGAATCGATTGCTGTATATTAAGTTGCTAGGATACTTCCTACTATGAGTTAGTATTTTTCTAACACTTATACACACATCACCATGACATCTATACACACTATGATAATTTCTTTATAAGCACTTACACCTCCATGTATTTACCACATTATACCATGGACAATTACATTAAACCATAAGCACTTACATTAAACCATAGACACTTTACACTTACACTCACACACTTGATATTCTGATGCTTCAACTGGGATGCCTCACCTGATGCCTCAGCATTGATGCCTCAGCATTAATGCCTCAACTTTGATGCTCCATCATTTGATGGCTCAGCATTAATGCCTCAGCATTGATGCCTCAACTTTGAAGGTTCAACTTTGAAGGTTCATCTTTGATGACTATCTTGATGACGTCATCTTTGATACTATCTATATTGATAATTCATCTTTGATGAAATCATCTTTGAGGGCTCATCTCTACCCTACATTAAAGAACAGAGTTAATATTAATGTCTTCCTTCATAAGCTAACCACCAGGGCGCCGCATGCGCCCTCCCCGCAAAGGCTGACAACCCGCACCCGCAGGTGCGACCCCCCCTGCCCGCCGCGTGCGCCCGCAGGCGCAGTATTTCCGCGTACCTGCTCGCCGCGTGCGCACGCCGCCGAAAGGCGCCGCGCGTACCCGCCTGCCGCGTGCGCCCGCAGGCGCAATATTCGGGCGAACGAAAAATATATATAGATATTCATTTTACCATACTTAAACATTTCAAAGAATTTCTTTTCAACATACTAGAGTCATCTATTTTATTTCTACACTTAAACATTATTAAAAACATTTTCATGAACCTAAACTGTAACTCATTACAGACCTATTATTTAACACATATATTTATTAACATTATTTTTACTTAATACTTTTTTTACTTAATACTTTTAATTTATAAATTTTTAAAATTGTATGTAAGGAAGAAAAATTCAGAGTGTCTGATATATAATCATTTTATTTTACTAAAATTGTACGAATTTTATTAAAACATTAACATTACATACCTTTAAAGCAGTAAACTGTGTGTAGACCTAATGAGAAAGTTACCAACACCTAGGGGGATTTAGTGTTGCCTTTACTGTTTTAATGCTTCTAACTCTGTCACTGCTTTCTTTAACTTTCTGCTTTACTGCTTTTACTTTCTGCTTTTACTCCTTTAACTTTCTGCTTTACTGCTTTTACTGCTTTAACTCATATGTTTTAAACTTTCTGCTTTACTGTTTTTAACTTTCTGCTTACTGTTTTAACTCACATGTTTTTACTGCTTTAACTCATATATTATTAATGATATATACCTTGTACAAAAGTAAAATCAGTGAACTAATAGAGGTGTTATTACCCCAACAACTGTGGGATTAGTATGCTTTGTTTTACTGTTTTACTGCTTTAACTATCTGCTTTACTGCTTTAACTCTCTGTTTTACTGCTTTAACTATCTCTCCGGTTACTGCTTTAACTCTCTGTTTACTGCTTTAACTTTCTGCTTTACCGCTTTAACTTTCTGCTCTGCTTTAACTTTCTGCCTTACTGTTTTAACTTTCTGCTTTACTGCTTTGAACTCATACATGTTTATTTGTTTGAACTACATATTATTATTAATATTGAAAGATAGTTTAAAAGCAGTAAATCAGTAATCAATAGAGGTGTTATTACCTACCACCTAGGGATTAGTATGCTTGTTTTACTGTTAATTGCTTTAACCATCTTGCTTTACTGCTAACTCTGTTTACTGTTTTAACCATCTGCTTACCGTTTTTAACTCTCTGCTTGTACTGCTTTACCATCTGCTTTACTGCTTTAATTTTCTATTTACTGCTTTAAAACTCATATATTTATTAAACATTATGCTTTTATTTTGTTTGTTACTTTTATTTTTATTCTTTTATTCTTTTTATTTTATTTTACTACTATTATTTTTATTTTTTATTGATCTTTTTATTCTTTTATTTTCTTTTTATTATTTTACTGTCATTATGATGTATTTAAGCTTTAATACTTTTATTTTTATTCTTTTTATTCTTTTATTTTATTTTTATTATTTTACTTATTATTATTTTATTTTGTTTTAATACTTTTTTATTCTTTTATTTTATTTTATTATTTGTTTTTATTATTATTTTATTTTTATTATTTTATTATTATACTTAGTGTTATTTACTTCATGCCTATTGTTATTATTGAAGGGCGCACGAAAAACGAAAAAGGTTTCACGATAAATGCGAAACGGTTAACACCCACCTGATATTGAACGAAGTAATATC
>JABUQX010146638.1:0-20759 GCA_015478945.1 Trachelipus rathkii | reverse complement strand
GTTCTTCGTTCAGTTGGAATTTGGGTGTTTAACCGTTTCCATATTTATCGTGAAACGCTTTCCCAGTTTTCGTGCGCCAACTTCAGTTACTCAAATAAAAAGTTTTAACTACGATATAAATGGGGATTGGCTGTGGTCCAAGAAAAAGATTTAGGTGTGATTTTAAGCAGTAATTTAAGTAGCTAATCAGTGTTTGGAGGCATCAAAGAATAAAGCTAATAAGATGCTGGGCATAATAAATCACAATGTTGTTTTTACAAGAGCAAGGAAGTAATAAATAAAACTGTATAATAGCTATGTTAGGCCAATAATAGGTATTGTGCACAAGTTTGGGCCTTTTTAAGAAAGACTTAGATATGCTAGAGTGCAACGTAGAGCAACAAGAATGATTTCGGGTTTGAGGGGTAAGAGCTATGAGGAGGCTGAAGGAGTTAGGAATGTTTTCTGTGGAAAGGCGTTTCTCAGAGAGGACATGATACAAGTCTACAAAAATTTTACATCTATTGATAATACAGAAACCAATAAATTCTTCATAGTAGAGCACGGACTGGAGACCAGGGGGCATAACAAGAAAATTATGAAAAAAGCATGCCATCTAGATATAAGAAAGCATGGATTAATAATAGGGTTGTTGGAATGGTTTACTTTAGGAGGTTGTTGTTGAGTGTGACTCGAGTACATTAAGAAAAGGTTGAATAGGTATACTGATGGGTTGGTATCATATAGTATATTTAGACGAAGCCAAAGCTGATTTTTAGTTACAGTAGTTATTAATGTTATACTGCATGTGTGACCATAACTTAGATTATTAAGGCATGTGGATGGTTTAGAGGTATCATATTATTATTTTTTGAACTAAGTAAGTGGTGGATTTTAGTTACAGAATTTGACAAGCCCTAAGATTGCTTTATTGAATTTGCATGAGAGCATGTTGGTTGGTGGGTTTGACGGAGACAGTTCTGGATGATAGGTCCCATGTGGCTTCTTACTTTCCCTATATTTCTTATGTTCTTATGTAAGTTAACCTAACCTAACCTAACCTAACCTAACCTAACCTCTCTAACCTAACTAAAAAAAAAATTGAAGAACAATACCTGAAACTGAAATTAAGTGAGTGATTATTATATATATATATATATATATATATATATATTCATACTATCTTATATATATATATATATATATATATATATATATATATATATATATATATAAGAGAGAGAGAGAGAGAGAGAGAGAGAGAGAGAATTTGTGTAACAGTGCATAATTATGCCTCTAACTTTAGACAAGAAATTTACTACTGATCACAAACTACTATTATGTTACCATATATATATATATATATATATATATATATATATATATATATATATATATATATATATATATATATATATATATATATATATATATATATATATATATATATATATAATAAATATATATATATAATATATATATATATATATATATATATATATATATATATATATTTATTTAATATTTTTATATATCTATATATAATATATATATATATATATATAAATCTTTGCTATATATATATATATATATATATATATATATATATATATATATATATAATAATGTATATACGTATTTATATTTTATATATATCTATATCTATATATATATATATATAACCTTATCCGGTTCATGGTGCAGATAAATATATATATATATATATATATATATATATATATATATATATATATATATATATATATATATATATATATATATATATATATATATATATATATATATATATATATATATATATATATATATATATTTTTCATATATTAGTAGTATAGTATACTAGCAATTAATTAATATGTGAACAAGAAAGATACGAAATATGAAACTATCAAAAATTAATTGATAAAGTAAGTCAAAACGTTGATTTTGCATGAGAAAGAAAAGGGCTTGTAGCGCTACCGAGGGAAAGAATTTAAGGTAAGGTAAAAAATAATGTTTTTGGGTAAAATACGTTCCGTATTGGGTTTTGTTTTCATATATAGATTTTGTGTATACATAACAAAACATATCATAACCTAATCTTACAGGGCAGTAAACCACAACCTAACCTATATTGATCAACGTTGCAGTAAAACGCAACCTAACCTATATTGATCAACGTTACAGTAAATTTCAACCTAACCTATATGAATCCACTTGCCGTAAAACTATTTTTCTATTTTGAGGTCAAGTATCCAATTTTGGGCTCGGGCTGAGCCCCACCTAAAAATGGACATACAATTCGGAATTTTCAGCCGATTTTGACTATATAAACCTCAAAATGTAGCTTTTTGTGCCCTCTAAAACGTTGTTTTCAGGTGGTTTTCTGTCTGTAGTCATTCTTTCAGAATTTTCAATTTTTCAAAACCTATGTTTTTGACATTCTTCGTATCAACTTTCAGAATTTTTTCCGAAATGACTTCAAACTTGAAATATGCATAGAAAGGTCCATTATCTAAAATAGTACAGAAGTACTTTTTCGATTTTTTGAGTTTTGTACTCAGCATTTTTTTTTTAATTTTGAAATGAAAAATAGCGGTAATATTTTTATGTTCAGGCAGAAGTGGATGAAATTTTCAGAACTTATGAAGTCGGGGGAGATGCACATTTTTTACTTAGATCATTTCTTTGTATATGCATTAGTTTTCATTTGTTCTTGGAACAAATTGTAAAAAAAAAAAAAAAAAATTTCGAAATTTTTTAAAAATTTCTTTTTGAGTATACATAAAAATTATCTAGAAGTGGTAAAAGTGCATCTTGCTGGAGATGCATAACTAAAATTTCATCCCACTTCATCAGATGAAAAATATCTAATTTTCATTTTCAAATCAAAAAAGAAATGGGTTTGGAAATTGGACAGCGCTGGGCACAAGGCAAAAAAATCGAAAGAGTACTACTATTTTTATTGAACCTATTTTTATTTGAAGTCATTTCGGAAAAAAATTCTGGAAGTGAAGCTGCACGAAAGATGTCAAAAAGCGGGTTTGAAAATTGAAAAGTGCTGAAGAACCTGACTTTGGGCTGAAAACACCACCTGAAATAACGTTTAGAAGAGCAAAAAAAAACTACATTTTTGGTGTTTATATAGTCAAAATCATAACTCCAGTATGTCATTTACCAGGGGAGGCAGAGAAGGCCCCAGGCTTCACACAGGCAAAAGTGGATCTTACTAATGGAAGGATTTCTCACATCAAAGATCGAACTGTAAGATTTTTTAAAAATACTATATTATTATTAAATAATTACCTTTTTGGTCTTAAGTTTTTGATCTGTTCATCAACACTCAAATTTATTGTTAGTATCATATAATAATATATGAAACAAAAACTAAAAAGAAGCACTATTTATCTGCACCATAAAGGATAAGGTTTACATATATATATATATATATAAGAACATATATATATATATATATATATATATATATATATATATATATATATATATTTATTTTTTTTATACTCTTTCATATATATATATATATATTTACATAAATATATATATATATATATATACACCATATAACTTTCTGTATATATATATATATATATATATATATATTTAGGGATGTGATTATCAGCTTCCACCTTCATATACATATCGATTGTATGAATTCGAACACATTTCATAAAATCGAAGTGAAAATGCTTAAAATCAAATTGAAACTTTAATACTAAAGCAGCTTCACACCTCTAAAAATATTAAAAACATAACCTTTACTTAATGTATATATATAATGTAATTTACTTTTATATTCATTATTTATTTCACTCTGGATTGTTTAAAAAAAAACAAAAAAAAACTGCAATTTCTGAACATAAAACGTACTAAAATGTTGCTAGAAACATGCATAAATTGTTCCAACAAATTTTTAATTATCTTTCTTTTTTTTCAATATATTGCCAGTATATGAGTATATGATACTAACAATGAATTTAATTGGTGACGGACATGCTTCAAAAATATATAGGACCTGTTTTGTTTTATGACTCCGTTCAGTTTTTTTTTTTTTTTTTTTTTTTTTTTTTAATGTATTGCTAGTATATGATACTAACAATGAATTTAAGTGGTAACGGACATGATTCAAAAGTTTGAAATATTTTAAATAATTATTTAACAATCACTTTTATATTAAATATTTTTAAAAAAAAGAAAAATTTTAATAATAAATATTTATATATATATATATATATATATATATATATATATATATATATATATATATATATATATATATATATATATATATATATATTTTATATATATATATATATATATATATATATACTTACATGTTTTATGTACAGTCCTTTTATAATTTAAAACTAACGAATACCCCTAGAGTAGACCGCATAGATATCAGGAGTCGGGGTCTCTCGGCCTCTAGGTGGACGACGGGGGGACTTCGTCCCCCCTCTGTCCCCCATCGGCTCGAGCCCCCTAATGGAAATATATGCTTCCTTGAACCTTAACCTCAACTTACTCGCATAGTTAATTGACTAAATAAAATTGCTTAAAAACTGAATAGATTATTATTATTATTATTATTATTATTATTATTATTATTATTATTATTATTATTATTATTATTATTATTATTATTATTATTATTATTATTATTATTATATTGTACTAAATATTTGAATTAATAAATTCATGTCTAAAAAAATTTTCCTTTAACAAAGGTAGTGAAGCTAAATAATGAATAAAAGAAATGCCTTTTCTTTACAAAAAATTCTATCGCAAAATCAAAGCCTTACACAATATTTAGCCTAGGTTGTATAAAAGTGTATTGAAAAGGTGTCAGAAATTTAGTGAAAAGTACGTATCTAGGATTTGGTCAATTCTTCTTTTTTTTGTTTTATTTTACAAAAAAAAAAAAAAAAATTAAAAACTAAAATTTCTCAAAATAATTAGTCCATTACTTTAACTTTCGTTGTGTGATTTACAAAAAAAGTAATTTATTTAATTTTCTATTGTTTCAATAACTAACTAATTAGAAAAAAAGTTCAATCTTTTAACGCTATGAGCGTCGGTGTTCATTGTGTTCGATTTAGTAGGTTTTAAAATAAAATCGGCTTAAGCTTAACTGGAAGCTGATAATCAACAAGAGCCTTATTATTATTATTATTATTATTATTATTATTATTATTATTATTATTATTATTTTTTAAAACCACTTTAAAATAAATAAAGGAAAATCTTAAGAAAAATAACTAAACGAGATAAAGTTTACGTTTCGGGACTTATATCCTTGGTCCCCTCATCAGAACTAAATTTTTTTTACAAATTATTAAAACACAAAATATAAAAAAATATTGAAAATACAAAATAAAAAATGAAAATATAAATTCAAGCAAAAAAAGACAGAGTGGCGTCACATTCTTATTCCTTTTTTTATCAAGTATCCAAAAATATTAATTATTTCAAAAGTAAGTCCTTAATATGATCTGATATAAATCTTTTTGTGATTGGATCAAAATTGAAAAATCCTTCTGAAATGTTAAAATTACTTTTTGTAGAAATGAAAAAGGACTCAATCAATTGATTTAAGTTTTTATCTTTGGAACGAAACAAAAATTCTGCACCATTCCAATTAATAACATGATCTTCTTGTGATAAATGTCTAAATACAGCACTACTTTCATTGCCTCTCCTGACTTCACCCATATGTTGGTCAATTCTCGTTTTTAAGGTCTTTAAAGTTTCTCCAAAATATAAATCATTGCACATATAACAAGGAATGTTGTAAACACCTCCCATGGCTTCTCGTTTTGTGGTATTATTAGTAATTAAGATTCTTGAAAGTGTATCAGGAAAACTGAAAATTAAATTAATATTAAATAAATGTTTAAATATAAATTTAAGTTCAAGAAGTTGGGGTGCAAAAGGAATAACTTTAACATTTTCCATGACAAAAGGAGAGCAATTTCTTAGTCCTAGAAAATTAGAGTAGGCATGTTTATATTTACGTTTAATTAAAAAAAAGTCCCGAAACGTAAACTTTATCTCGTTTGCGTTATTTTTACTTAAGATTTTTTTCTTTTTTTTTTTTTTATTTATTTTAAAAAAAAATAAAAAAATATATTTTAATATATATATATATATATATATATATATATATATATAGGTTTATACTCTTTCTTCCACTCTCTCTATTATAAATATATATATATATATATATACTCTCTGCTTTTTTTTTACAGTTGTCACCACCACTCACGGGCGGGAGCCCTATTCAGGAGAAGTGGTACACGCCTCAGAATCAGACTACTAACACAGTACACCGAAGATGAGCGCAGACACTTGGAGCAGCAGAGGTAGCACAGAATTGGGAGGCAACAAGGAAACACAGAAGATGGAGTGAATTTCACTATATCAAGACAGGGTGGCAGGAAGAAGGAAGCACCGCAGCGAACTAGTCTGGAGTTACCTATATCAACACAAAACTCATGTGCAGATACAGCACCTCTTGTACTACGAGGGCGACGTAAAGGTGGTGGTACGCGGGTGATAAGTTCCCTCGAGCACCTGCCACTACGGTACTATAGAAGAGATAAAGCACCAACATCGCCGCAAAGATAGAGGGTCAAGTGGACTGGAAAGTACAGAACAGTTTCTAAGCCTTTTTATTTGTGACTCGACCTATCTAAAAATGGGTGAAACCAGAGCCCCCAGATATGAGCAGTACTCCATACAAGGGCGGATGACCTTGTATAGCTGGAGCAACAGAGAAGAGGAAAAAAAGTCTCAGTCCAAACAGAACTCCCAGTTTCTTTGAGGCCGCCCTAGCAACCATTATGATGTGAGGTGAGGTTTCCAAGACATTTTTGTTTATGTTAAGGCCAAGGATGTTTTATATTGTCGGCAGGAGAGACGAGAGAAATCGAAAAGAATAGGAAAAGTTGGAAAGGTCATCTTCAGAGGAGATTTGTAGAAGTTGAGTTTTTAAAGAATTTAAAATTTCACAAGGTTCAGACGACCCCACCCGGAAATTCTATCCAGATCAGCGAAAATAGCGGAAAGATCAAGACGAGAGGCAATTCTAGAAGTAAAGAAGGAGCAGCATTGAAATGAGTTGAAGAATGAAGGTCCGAGTCATCGGCATATGAGTGAATAATAGAGTTAGATCTTTGGTGAGAAGATTATATGAAAAGTAGGAATGAAGTGGAGATAAAGATGTGACCCTGAGGGAACACCACTATTAACAGAAAAGGAAGAAGAAGTCGCTACATCAACAACAACAGCCGATATTGACGATTTGAAAGAAAACTAGACGCTAAGTAAGCGAAAAAGGAAGGAGGAGAGCAAAGGAGGGCTTGAGAGCAGTAGCGCGTGCCATACCCAGGTCAAATGCGGATATGTCAAGCGCCACCACATAAGTCTCCCCATAGTTCCCTAGGGCCGGAAAACCCTTGTTAGATAAAGAAGAATATATCACTTGATGGACCTCCGACATGAAAACTTGCTGGCGATCGGAAAAAAAGTGGGCTGAAGTTCCAGTGGTCTAAGTAAAGTTGAGAGAAGAGTTTCAGATGTGATGAGCCACAAGTAAGAAACTACTGGGGAGCGATAGGTTAGAGATCAGACCTTTACCACAAGATAGGTTGGACATGTGCGTGCTTCCAACACTGAGGAGAAAGTGTTAGTATTGAGACATAGAATATAGTTGAACAGGGGCAGGGATAGCCGGAAGCACACTCCCTCAAACTCGGGGAGGAATGCCATCGGGGCCACCCGCCTTCCTAACGTTCATAGATACAAGGAGCCATGCACCCAGTCGAATGTCATCACAGGCAAAAGCATAGGACACCTGAGAGGAGAAGAGGAGGGGAGGGAATGCATGAATCGTCCAGAGTTGAGCCAGAGGAAAATAGAGGCCAGAAGAGATTGGCCCCTTTTCAGTTGGAGGGTACAACATAGAATACATCAGAGCCAATAAGAGGAGGAAAGATGATTTACAGAAGTTGTTAGAATTGCTTTTGGCAAGAGGCCAGAGATTTAGTAGGAGAACCAAGGAGGTTAGCACACTTTCGTTTAATGAAAGCCCACTTTGCTCGTCGAGTATCCCTGCAACAATTTCAAGCCAAATGAAAATTAGCGTGAGTGATAGGAGAACAAGAAATTTTCCACTCTCGATTCACACTGTCTCTATCCTGAATTGCGTGAGAACTAGCACTATCAAAGCATCGACTTATCAAAGAAGGATTTAGTCGAAGAAGGAATGAACCTGCTCATCCCATCAACGATTACAGCTCCCACCTTATCGGCAGAAGTCGAAGCGTCACCAGAGACAAAGCAGTCATTCCAATTATGAATTGCTTAATAAACAACACCAATACCAATCGGCCCGATCAGAAGTGCCAGAGAAAAACAGTGGAGGCAGGATGGAGCTGTTGGAGAGAAAGTATTAAAATTAAGAGATATAAGGTTGTGGTCAGATTTACCGATAGGAGCGAAGGTGGTGTATTTATAGAGAGAAGGACTAGTGGTGAAACATAGGTCAAGTGTGTTCAAGAATCGGTTGGGACGATCCGGAATGTGTGTGGGTTCTTTAATTAGTTGCTCCAGATCGTTGAGAATGCTGAATGATTCAGCTTCCTCCCCACCTAGATCAATATGAAAGGACCCCAACCACTCAGTGTTAGTTGTGTACATTGAAATCCCCTAAATAGAGGAACTCAGTATTTGGATGAGAAGATATAACAGTCTCGTGAGAAGTAGTAAGGTAATCAAAAAGGCATGAAAATCTGTTCTGTTAGGAGAACAGTAGCAGAAGCATAAAATTATTGTAGTAGAAGGAAGAAAGATTTTAAGCCACAGAACATCGAAGTTAGGAGATTCGAGATTCTCGAGACGTGTTATAGGAGTGTTTATGTTTACATAGGCAGTACTCCACCTTCAGACGAAGTATGAAATAAGTTATAGTTGGATATATTAAACGAGTTAGAGGATGAATTCTTAGCCATCTGGGTCTCAGACAAAAGCAAAAGATTAGGGTTAGAGTTAGAGAGGTGGTATTCCACGGATGCAAAGTTAGAGTGCAAGCCACGGATGTTGGTGAAGTCAAATGAAAGCCCGCGCCTGCGCAAATCCGCCATCATACACGCACACACAGTCACAACAACAAAAAAGAGCAACAGACAGAAACAAACAGACAAAACCCAAAGGAGAAACGAGGATAAAGTTATTCGTAAGCTAAAACCTAAATTTAAAACCTGGAAATTTAAAAATACGCTAAAACCTATATTTACAGTAAATATCTAAAATATGAATAATCCAGAAAGTTCAAAAACGCTCGCACACTCTCACACTCTCAAAAAAATTGAATACAAAAAAGAAAAAAAAATACCATTGATCAACTAAAAAAGTGGAAGCTAAAAACTGTATAAATTATAATAACGGATATTCAAATACGTAAACGCCAAAAAACTAAGTTAAAAAGAAGTCGAGGAAAAAAATAAAAATAAAAAAAAACATAACCTAGTACTAGCTAAACTACGTATTGCTTTCAACTGCCCAATCCTAAAAACTAACTATAAGTATCTAACATAACTAAAAAAGCTTCAAATTCAAAAATTAAAAACGAATAACTTATCTTTATAAGGTTACATCAGATTCTTCACATATTAAAACCATAATAGTTAAAACCACTTAAAACAGGGCATCACTTAATATACAAAACACACTTAATTAAAAAAAAAATAACCAAAACGATATAAACTACACACATTCCATTGGAGCTCCGATAAAACACAACCTGTCACTAACGCACACTATAAACAACTATATATATATATATATATATATATATATATATATATATATATATATATATATATATATATATATATATATATATATATTATATATATATATATATATATATACAATATATATATATATATATATATATATATTTATATATATATATATATATATACTACATATAAATATATATATATATATATATATATATATATATATATATATATATATATATATAATTAAAAAAGGTTTTGGTAATATATAAGTCTACTAACACACTATATATATATATATATATATATATATATATATATATATGCTGGGTTGGCAAGCGTAAAGGAGGGAGGTGAACCTCTTGCGGAAACAAATTTTTAGATATTTAAGGATGGATATTGGAACTTTGGTAAGCATTAAAGAAAGGATTGGTCATAGGGCGACGAAAAGAGATAGAGTGCTAGTTAGAAAAGGGTATAAGTATGGAATAAGGTGTACGATTAACACATGATATGGTTGGTTGAAGGAAGATAGTTAGTGGGAAATTCCTTCAAAGGATAGATTAAATTTAAAAAGCTGAAAAGCACAGCTAAATGAACAATCTGAATCTGCAACTGACACCATCTCGCAGTGTGACAATATAGTTTATTTTTCAACATATTTCTTTAATAAAATCATTTTGATTCTAGTTTAATAGTATTCAGTTTAATATGATTAAAATGTTATTACGAGAAAAGAGAAAAAGTATTGATCATTGTCATTGATTGATGCTAAGAAAAAATTCATCGCATGAGTTACAATAGAAACAGTTGAATTTTTTTAATTTCTTGAAGAAGATAATGTTCCTTTTCAAATATTTTTTCGGGACTCTTCATGTTCAGCTGTAATTCCTTAATTACTTGGCATTAAATACAATAAAACAATTTTGTCTATCGCCATTGCCATCATGGAAGATGGAGTAAAAACTTTGAATTTGTACCATGGGTCTAAGAATGTGGCTACTGTGAAAATACCGCTAGCTTTTAAAGAGTAAAATATCATGTCCACTTCACATCAATATGTTGCCAAAATTTACCTTATAAGGTAAATTTTGCTGTTGCTTTAGTTTGGGTAATTTTTCCAAAGTAGGAATGCCGAAAGGGTATCGATATTTATATTTTTGTCGATAATATAAATAAATAAATAAATATATATATATATATATATATATATATATATATATATATATATATATATATATATATATATATAGTTATATATATATATATATATAAATATATATTAATACATATATATATATGTAAAAAAATAAATAAATATATATATATATATATATATATATATATATATATATATATATATATGATATTTCAGTCAATATATCGATATTATTTCTTCAGTATTGATCTCATCGATTTTTTTAATTATGTTCTATAAACGAACATCTGATAAATGAAAATCAAACTTTGTAAATTGAGATGCAAATGAATCACTTTTTTTTTTAATTTCTTTCAGTTTTTCCTTTATTTTTTACTTTCGTATGTTTAATTGGTGTTGGTAGATATATAAAGGAGAAAAATTTAATATTATTGAAAGGGTTGATTTGTATAAATTCTAATTGCTGAGAGATCTGAGTCACTTTTACCTTTCTATTTTACATTGACAGATAAACATCCATACCACTTAGCTTATTTTTGAGAATCTCTGAATTTACACTTATAACCACCCTAACCCCATTTAGTAACCACACACTGTCTAATTTTGCCTAATAGTTTCAGGTGTATTTCATGACGTCGCCTGTTACTTGTCTAATATTATTTTTGATGACCTGCTTACATTGTAAAGGAGGAGTCTGGGAAGACCTAAAAGCACTTATGTAGCAACATTTGAGGAGATGGCCAGTGCCAAGAAAAACACAAGTCAATGAGATGTCTTCCTGACAGAGAGCCCCAAGAACAGATGGTACGCCGTTAGATATTTCACATTTCTACCACTTATACCTATATATATATATATATGTTATATATATATATATATATATATATATATATATATATATATATATATATATATATATATATATATATATAAGATTATATATCATATACTATGAATAATATAATTATTTATTATATATTACTTTCATAGATCTAAGGTTCTTTTTATTGTTACTTAATGGGATATGATCGCCTTCTGAGCTGCTCGATGATACTATCTGACATCACCGATGATCTTTGGATATTACCAATCACTTACAGCATAAGCACCCACCGCTGCAGTATATTAAATTCGTTCGCCGCAACAAAGATTTTGAGGGAATGAGTAATATGATCACCATATTCATTTTCTCGTCATGATTTATTCATTTTATCATAATGCCAAACATTTTATTAAAAATATTTAAATACGATCATTTTGCTATTATTTAAATCTTTGTGTCAGAGCGTAAGCAGCGCGGGTCTGGTTTGCTTACCATTGTACGCATACTACATACTGCAATCAGCACAGAGGTGTTAACATCTGCGCATGCGGTTTCCTACCGTTCAAAGCTTACCATGTTTCTACCGCTTAATCATTGCCATTCGCTTTAATATTTAAAGTATTTAATCATATATTTGTATAACAGATAGTGAGTGCTTGTTTCTTTACCGCTTTACTGGCTTGGCTGGCTATTGCGCCATTTAATAACACAATATCTAAAGCAAAAATCAGTAATAAGGGGTATGCTTATTGTTTATTTTGCGACCATATTTATTAACGATTACTTAAAGAAAATCAGTGTCAATAGGTAACATAATAGTATGCTTTATTTAACTCTGCGTTTAGCTATATTTTTTGTTTAGCGGTTTTAACCTCATGTGTTTTACCGCTTTAACTCGTATATTTAATAACATTATGTTTTCTATTATTTAATACCTTTGCGTTATTTTTATTATTATAGTTTTGTTTATTTTTATTCTTTCATTTTTTGCTTTATTATTTTACTTTTTTATATTTTATTATTTGCTTTATTGTTATTATACTTAAGAGCGCTCATTGTTACAAACATTTAATCGGGGGTACAGAATATTAATAGCCATACTTATGATTTACATTACCATATTATAGATTATTTGTTATACCTCGCCAGAACAATATTATTAACGTATAATCACCATATGAACAAAGACGACATAATGTATACTTTTGTTTCCATCGTTTTTGGTGGTTTTATGAAATTTTGCTAAAACATTTAGCTGTGGTTTGTTAGTAATCGGTAACAGGTTACCAGTGCACCGTTTATTGACTTCACTATAGCCATGTACAAGCAGTGTCAGTTCAACATATTTTGCCGTCGACGTTTTGTTTCAAAAGACGTCGATGTCCGATTTCAGTTTCAATCAGGTTTTCATCTATGCGTACTGATCAATCACTGCAACACCGTGTTGGGAATTACCTCATTAGGTGGCAATCCGCCAGGCCCAATTTAGCTCACCTCTAGATGTCTTTGCTGATAACCGTAATCAAGAATCACGCATGTTTTGCCATAGCTTGAGGCCATGGACCCAGCGAAAACATGTTTCCTGAGTCTCTGCAGAAATATTCAAATACATTGCAGTTGTTTGCAACAGTCTTCGATCAAAGACACCCAGCGCATATCAACAATACGAGGCATACCTCACTGACAAAGAGATGTTCAATAAATCAAGACTCTTCTGAAGTAGGGTTTCATTCTTTATAAAAGAAAACCCGATTTGAATTTTCTAAGTGTGCTACCCAATCACCGTGTTATAATACAAGGTATAACATGTAATGAATTACGGTTACGTAATTAGATAACACATATGTCTTCTTCAGCTGCAATAACATTCGCTTACGTACCTCTAACATATATTTCATCTGCGTTAGGCCTGAAATGTAGAATCCAAATGATGTAGGTTCAAATACTTCTAACTTCCAAACTGATTATGTTTTGATGTTTATAAAATGCTAGAGTAAGTTGCTTATCGTTGGTTTCTTCACGCAGGCTAATAACTGTTTCGGTCCAGTAAAGTATTCTGTAAGCCACTCTTCAGTGTGATTACATATACAAAGTAATTCATCTGACTCAAGATACGCTTTGTATTATAACACGGTGATTGGGTAGCACACTTGAAATCAGGTTTTCTTTTATATAAGAATGAAACCCTACCTCCTGGGATCTTGATTTCCCATTGGACAATGTCTTGTATTGAGGTATACATTTATTATAAATATGATATACACTTAGTAAAATAAAACTTTTATTACAAATCAGAGAACTTGTGCACAGCTTAACGTCAAAACGAGTATGATTTTAAAATGAGTTTGGGTCTAAAAAATAATAAAACACACCTGCATCCAATCAGAGGTAAGGCTCAGGATATGAAAAACATGTTTTTCATACCTAAAAGCGATAAAATAATTCTCGACCAATCACATATGAGGTCATATAGAGATAAGGATTACCCGACCACTCACAAGAAAGGTAAACATTTCCTTCTTACCTACTTAAAGGATTTTACCGATCCAGCATGTTTCAGTTTGAAATATATTTATGTAAAATAATAATAATAATAACTCGATTTTTGTCTATACTGGAATTACCTTTTGACCTGGTATTAGGCTTAAATCAGCGTGGTACAAAAGGTTTATCCTAAATTTAGGCCTAAATTTAAGCCTAACGTAGTTATTGGCCACATTTACAGGAGAAGGTCCGTTTGAAATATATTTTGACCTGGAATTAGGCCTAAATCGCCCCGAAAAGGATTATCCTACAACACATTTTAAAGAGAGAGGTCAGTTTCGTTGTAAGGAGTGCGGGTTGTTGTGTTTTCTCGTGATGGATTGTTAATGCCATAGATAATAATAAAGAAACCCCATTATTTAAAAACTTTGAAATATTTTTTTAGTTAACATCGAGCGAATATAAATGTAAGTGAATAATTGTTATTTTTAAATAAAAACTTAGAATTGATTTTAATAAAATACATGTTATGTTAGTAAAGAATTATTTTTATTTTTGTTATTTTTATACTTATTACATGGCTAAAGATGATGTAAAGAAGTAAGTCAATAGAACAAAACGTGGCATAGCTTGGTGTAGAGGGGTGCTAGGGGCTGACCTACTGATTACTGATTTATTGTTGGTACGTAAAATATATGTTTTTAATAAAATTTCATAAAATTTTAGTAAAAGTTTTTTTAAAACTTGATAGTTATAAAATTTATAAACAAAAAGTATTAACAGTTAATAATAAATTTTTTGTTCTATGTTAATGAAATATCTTTTCTAGAAGTTTTCAAGAAACTGAAATAATTTTAGTTATAATTGAATGTGAGTAATATAAATGTACGTATTTAATTAAAACATAAAAATGTTTCAATAAATTATATGTTATATGTGTAAGTGAGTTTAAGTTAAATCTGTGTGTGAGTAAGTAAATCTGTGTGTGAGTGTAGTAAATCTGTGTGTGTGTGTAAGTGTAAATGTAAGTGTCATAGTGAAAGTAGTGTAAGTGTGTCTGCGTGTGTATAAGTGTAAATGTCTATGGGCAAATGTAAGTGTCATAGTGAATGTGTATATGTGTCATAGTGTGTGCTGTGTATATATGTAAGTGTGTGTGTGTGTGTGTGTGTGTGTGTGTGTGTGTGTGTGTGTGTGTGTTTGGGTGTGTGTGTGTGTGTTAAAATGATAATAACAATAGGCTTGAAGCCTATACTGTATATTGTCGTAATTTCGATGAAATAATAGGAATAAAATAATAAAAGTTTTATTTTATAGTAAATTTATAGAAGAAAAAGAATAAAATAGAAAAAAGAATCAAAATAAAAAGTATTAAAACAAAATAAAAATATAAAATAAAACATAATGTTAATAAATATACGAGTTAAAGCAGTAAAACACATGAGTTAAAGCAGTAAAACATGAGTTAAAGCAGTAAAACATATGAGTTAAAGCAGTAAAACATGAGTTAAAGCAGTAAACATGAGTTAAAGCAGTAATACAGTAAAACAAAAGCAATACTAACCCCTTTGTTGCTAAGTGTAAGACCTCTATTGATTTACTGATTTACTGCTTTAGCGTATGGTAATGTTAATAAATATGAGTTAAAGCAGTAAACATGAGTTAAACAGTAAAAACAGTAGTAAAAACAAAAGCATACCAACTCTTTGCTGATAGTGTGTAACACCTGTTGATTTACTGATTTACTGTTTAAGGGTATGTAATAATAAATATGTGAGTTAAAGCAGTAAACCAGAGAGTTAAAAGCAGTAAAGCAGATAGTTAAAGCAGTAAAGCAGTAAAACAAAAAGCACTAATCCCTTAGGTAACACCTCTGTTGATTTACTGATTTACTGCTATGTAATGTTAATAAATATATGAGTTATAGCCAGCAGCTAGAGAGTTAAAGCAGAAGCAGATAGTTGTTAGTAAAGAAGTAGTTAAAGAGAAACATAGTAAGTAGCAAAGCCCAGTAAACAAGTAAGAATATACACAATCCCTTAGGTGTGAATAACACTCTTATTGATTTACTGGATTTACTGCTTTGGCAGTACATGTAAAGCATGTTGCTTTAATAAAAGTTCAAACACCAGGTAAAATAAATATCATATGATCAGGGCACTTTGGCTTTTCTTCACATACAATTTTTAAAAATTCTACAAATTAAAAAGTATTAAGTAAAAATATAAAAGATGTCTGCAATGAGTTACAGTTTTAGGTTCGCGTGAAAATGTTTTTAATAAAAATGTTTAAGTATAAAATAAAATAACTCAGTATATTTGAAAAGAAATTCTTTGAAATGTTTAAGTATGAAAATAAAATGAATGACTCATATTATATATATTTTTCATTCCTGAAGAATGAGGCTGGTGTGCCTGCGGCGCACGCGCGGCAGGCAGGGAAACGGAATAGAGCGCCGGGCGCACGCGCGGCGGATAGCCCGCCCAGGTGCAATAATATTCTTCGCGAGGAGTACGTGGCGCCCTGATACGCGCTGCGAACTAGGGGAGGACATCAACATTAGCTCTGCTCCATGTGGGAAAGCCCAGAAAGCGTTAGAAAATGTATCAAAGATGAATCACTACAGGCGGTATCAGCATGACGGTATCAAAGACTAGTCATCAAAGATGGTAAACCTTCAGTGCTGGAGGCATCAATGCTGGAGGTATTAATGCTGAGGCATCAAAGCGAGGCATCAAAGTTGAGGCATCAAAATATCGAGTGTGTGAGTGTATGTAAGTGTATCTGTGTGTGGGTGTGAATGTAAGTGTATATGGTTTAATGTAAGTGTCTATGGAGAGTAAGTGCTTATAAGTGTCATAGTGTGTATAAGTGTCATAGTGAATGTGTGTATAAGTGCTAGAAAAATACAGGTGCGTGTGAAAACATATATATATATATATATGTATATATATATATATATATATATATATATATATAGTATAAAATATATATATATATATATATATAAGTATATAGGCTATAAGTGTGTGAAAATACTAACTCATAGTGAAGCATCCTAAAGGCTTGTATACAACTAACTTACTGTCATACCTTATAACCTAGGGTAGACACCCATACATTATTTAGCTCAGAGGCTGTGGGTGGTGCTGCTTGGAAAAAGTGGCACCAGTTGGCACCATGTGGCATCTGGCACTATGCACTGACTTGGCACTCATTGGCACTCACTTGGCACTCATTGGCACCTGGCACCCATTGGCACTCACTTGGCACTCACCTGGCACTCATAGAATAATCATAGAACACTAATAGAACATCACTAGATACTTCTTACGTTCAATAAATCTGAGTCATCAAAGTTGAATCATCAATATAGATGCCAACAGAGATGACGTCATCAAAGTTGAGCCATAAGGAGCCACCAAAAGTTTGTAAAGGTTTTAGGCTTAGGCATAGGTGCACGTCAGGTGAAGGCTGGGTGGATTCAGGTGTAAAGGTGTAGGTGTAGGCCAGGGCAGGTCAGTGAGGCCAGTGTAGGTGTAGGTGTAGCCAGTGAATAAGTGAGCTAGGTGTAGGTGTAGGCTAGTAGCTTGAGTAAACTCAGGTGTAGGCTATGTGAAGGATGGGTGAGGCTAGGTGTAGGTGTAGGCTGTAGGTGTAGGTGTAGGCTGGGTGTAGGCTATGGAGGCTGGGTGAAGCTACATGTTGATACAAGTGTGGAGTCATGTAGGCTACATGGAGGCTGTGTAGGCCAGGTATATTATAGGTGTGTGTGTGTGGTGTGTGTGTGTGTGCGCGTGTGTGGTGTGTGACCAAATATCAAAAAAATAGCCAGCCCAAGGGTGGTCATCAAAATTAGGTACCAAAATTCTGATGAAGACCAAAGGGTTGGTCGAAAAATTAGGGAAAGGTACAACTTGTTGCTGACGCAACAGTTTATGGCAACCCTTCTTCGTTGGCTGAAAAAATTAGGCTGCTGAAAAATTAGGTTGCCAAAAATTAGGTTGGTTGCCAAAATTAGGTTGCCAAAAATTAGGGCTGCTTAAAAAATTAGGGTTCTCAAAAAATTAGTTCTCAAAAAATAGGGTTCTCAAAAAAGTAGGTTCTCAAAATAGGGTTCTCAAAATTACCGTGGGCCAAAATTGGAACTGCTGAAGGTTCCAAAGTGGTTATCGGAAAAGGCTCCGGCCCAAAAAGTTGTCTAGGGGCCCAAAAGGTCACGCCCAAAAAGGTCAAGGCCCAAAAAGGTCAAGGGCAGGTAAAGGCCCAAAAAGGTCAAGACCCAAAAAAAGTTAAGGTAAAAAATTCAGGATGTGAAGGTCAAAAAAGGTCAAGGGCGGTCAAGGTCAAGGTGGTCCAAATATAGACCGTCGTGCAAAATCCATCTCCTACTACTACTGTCTGCAGGAGTAATCCCAACTTACTAAATTCTAATGTTTGATTGTTATTTAAGTAAAATAGCATATTACAGTAACAAATTGTACGATTTATTGATCGATTGAAAGAAAAGCAAAATCAAAAATGTTATAAAAGTCAAATACTCTCGTTATGCAGGCTCATCACATTTTATTACTGGTTTTATTTTTTTCATATTTTCAAAAATAAGAGCTATGACTGTCCCATGCATATTCAATTTGCATAAAATCTCATATCCGAGTGAATATTAAATAATTAATTTTTATATACTGAAAATTTGTGTAAAAGAAGTGAACACTGAACTCTCTCTCCTCTCTCTCTCTCTCTCTCTCTCTCCTCTCTCTCTCTCCTCTCTCTCATACCTCCACCATTTCACATCATCCCACTGTTGGCCTGTTATTTGTTATGGAGCACTCCTACAAAATCACTGTATGAAAAATAACTTTCTCGTCCAAACAGTAGTTGGGTTATATATATATATATATATATATATATATATATATATATATATATGTATATATATATATGGTATATATATATATATATATAGAGAGAAGAGTAGTATATATATATATATATATATATATATATATATATATATATATATATATATATATATATATATATATAAATGATATTTTTTGAACCTGATATACTGATAATTTTTTAACTGACAGTATCGATGGGCAATTGATTGTTTTCTTCTGGTAAAAGATTGAGATTATCGATATATTTTTTATATATCGGCATCCCTACTCCTAACGCGACTTCGCCAACGCGGCAGGGGGGCTTGAGTGCATCCTCGAGTTCTTCGGGATACAGTGAAGCTCTTTTTTCAGCAGAAAACAAACTACAAACATATAAGATATGGTGGCGCAGGCAGAGCAGCATATGAGCAGGCGATATGGCGCGGCGGCTAAGGTGCGCTAAGAGCAGCAGCAGCAGATGTTGGCAGCGGTTGCTGGCGCGTTGCTATATATATATATATGTATATGTATATGCTATATATATATATATATATACATTTATATGCAGCAGTTATATATATATATATTATATATGGTATATATATATATATATATATATATATATATATATATATACATATATATATATATATATATATATATATATATATATATATATATATATGTATTTATATATATATATATATATATATATATAATATATATATGTTATATATATTATATTATATATTGGTATATATATTATATATATATATATATATATGTATATATATATACGGTATAAGATAGTATATATATATATATATGAATATATATATATATATATATATATATATATATATATATATATATATATATATATATATATATATATATATAAACATAGTGTATAATACATTAAGCCTTATTCCAGAAAATCAATTAAACTACAGTTCCAACTGGACATTCAAAATAGCAAGAAAATGTAGTTGAAAAATGAGAAAACTTGTACCAATAATTAAACTATGTTATGGGCCAGCAGTCTGTGGCCAAGTGGGGCCTGGTGACTGGGAAATAATGAATCATTTAACTAAGGAAGAAAAATGACGAAACTTCCTAAAGTTTCTCTTAGGTTTTATGCTAAAATGGAATTGACCAGGTTTTGAAGAACCACTTACTGCTATCGTCCAAAAATTCAATATATACGAGTCCGATGATACAGAATGAAATCATACACTCATTTAGTCAGCTTATACAAAGGAAAGTAGTGGAAGAAGTTAATAAAAACAATTTTTTTCAGCATTAGCTGATGAAACAACGGATATTTCCCAAACAGAACAGTTTTCACTTTGTGTGCAAGGTACGCGATTGGTGGTGATGGAGGTGATACTCCTTTTACTTTAAGAGAGGATTTTTTTATCATTTGTTCCGGTTTATGATATCTCAGGGAAATCATAGGCAAATGTGTAAATTTGAGTAGACCTGGCTATCTTGGCTTAAAAACCTGAAAATGAAGAGGCCAAGGATAAGATGGAGCTCTATGAGAGGCGAATTCCGGAGAAGTGCAATCTGTTATTCGGAATGAGTATCCTAGTTTTATACATGAAGCA
>JABUQX010146637.1:20000-25397 GCA_015478945.1 Trachelipus rathkii | reverse complement strand
AAACTATGCTTCAAAACAAGCTTCTGAGCTCTTTCAGAGAGCTGCTTCTTCGTCGTAAATGATCCTCACCACTGAAAGACACTCCCTAGCAACACCCTGAAGGGCAGGCTGCTGGCAAGGTCTGGTGACTCTGCAAAAAGATGGGAAAACTTTTACAATTATCACACCACCAAACCACCAATGGATCTTTATCTACTCCCAAGCTTTTCGCTTTTGATATTCTTCGATTAATGATAGAGTGTCTTTGACACCTCTGAACAAGACTCTTCTGAGCCTTCATGGATTCAGCAATGATATTGCTAACAGATGGTAATTGCGTGTCTGTTTATGTGATCTTTTGCTTCTTTTATTGGTTGGTGATATTTCGCCTTTAGCAGCATTTTTTTCACATAGGCATCATAAAATTAATTTTAACTTTCTATGAAACATGTGGGCTCAAGAAATTTGGTTTTCATATTTAGGATCCAGAAAAGTGTTGCCATTACACGTGCGGCAATGTTTTGCAGAGTTTGAAATCTTTTATCTATCTCCATCATAAGTGTTTCTGTCATCTTTGAAAATCCCATAATTAACACATACATATATATATATATATATGATATATATATATATATATATATATATATATATATATTATATATATACATATTAATACATATATATATATATATATATATATTATATTATTATTATTTATATATATATATATATATATTATTATATTAATATTATTATATATATATGCTATATATTAAGTTATTATATATATATATATATATATATTACATATTATATTATTATTATTATTATTATAAATATCATATACATATATATTATTGTTATATTATATATTATAAGGTTACATATATTATTGTTGATATATATATATACATATATTATTATATATATTATTATTATATTACATATACATATATATTACATACATATATATATATATATATATATATATATAGTATATATATATATATATATATATATATATATATATAGTATATATATATATATATATATATATATATATATATATATAATATATATATATATATGTTATATTGCAATGACCGAAAATTTACACTGTTCTTATTTTTCTCTTCTTACAGATTAAGTATTGCTAAAAAGTTTTTTAAAGTTGGGTAGAAGCACTTTAAAAACTAAAGTCAAATTTACTAGTTGAATTGGCATTTTTTTTTTTAATTTCTTTACGTGCACCTAAAGACTTTACAAAAAGTGCTACTCTCACCATCCTATACTCCTATTTTACTAACAATAAACCAATTCCAAGTGATTACATTAGAGAAAAAAATTATTTCATTGTCCACGGCCCCCAATTTGGTCCCCAAATTTGAGCCACAGGTTAAAGCTTTTTCAGTAATTAAAAATGGTAAATTAATTATACCATCAAAAAGCTCATGAAAAGGGGTTGTAATGACATATACCTTTATAGTATTTTGATAAATGGGAACCGAGCAATGTGAACCTCAAAGGTGGGGATCCGGCCATGTTGGCTGATCACAAGCAAATTTTTGAGTTCAATATCTTGAGAACTTTTGGTCAAAGAGACCTGCGGTTTTCGCCATTGGAATAAGGAGCAAAAGTTCTCCATGTATGCCAATTTTCATTAAAATCTATGACTATCAGGTGTACACCTCTGGGTGATCTCACATGAATTATATATATATACCGTAAAGCGGGGCTACTTTGGCAGGTGCTAAGTGGTGACTCAATAGGTCATTGCAAGCACAAATGTTCATATAAACGTATGTCCTACTCTGCATGGTTACCGTGTTATACCGGTTTACATATTGGACCGGATGTACATGTTATAATACTGTTTGATTTGGCAACAGAGCTTTTAGCGACGTACAGCGGGAATATTAGAAACCATTGATACGCAATATGCTTTAATAATACCCAATGCATCAATGTACAAAAGAAGAATGGCAACCTTAGAATTTTTATTACACAGCACAATAGTTTATGTACGTCCAGAATCAGCATAAAGGGTTATGTGTAATTAACATGTAATCATAATGTTATGAATAATACAGTATTAGGGATTAACTGTCTCATACTACCAATATATTATTACACATACTAGTAATATTAACAATAATATTAATAATAATAATAATAATAATAATAATAATAATAATAATAATAATAATAATAATAATAATAATACGAATAACATTACTAATACCAATGAAACAAAAATACTGTAGTACTAGTAGAATCTACAACACATTCTCAAATAATATTCCGCCGCGACAGTCACTGCATTTCTCTGCACGTCGAAGAACATTAATAATTAATTAATTAATTATTATTAATTATTAAGAATATTATTATAATTAATTATTAAATAATTAATTAATAATAATTAATTATTAAGAATATTATTATTAATTATTAAATTAATTACATTAATAAATAATTAAATATATAAATACATGCCTTAATATTCCAAAAATGCATCAACGTAACAAAGGAAGAAAGGCAACGTAATTTTAACTTTTACCACTTCACACTAGACTAGACTAAGACGACGTGAATGTTTAGTTATTGACAAGATATCGGTGTTAGTGCTCGTACAAGTGTCAGTGGAAATGCCGCATATTTTTACTAGTGCCGAATATGCAGATATGATGTACGTGTACGGATACTGTGATGGTAGTGCCCCTGCTGCTGTAGTGGAATACCATCGACGCTTTCCTAGACGTTGAATCCCGGATCGTAGAGTGTTTAGCCAGATCTACAATACGTTGCGTGAACTTGGTCAGCTCCCCAGTTTGCATATTATATCGGAGCGTGGTCGTCAAGGCCATGTGGAGTAGAAGGAGGCGATTCTTGCCATGGTGAATCGTATTCCAATAACAAGCACACACCGAATATCTGCACGTTTGAGCAAGCACATGTACAAATTTCATATACAGGCTGTGCAATCACTGCATGAAGGCGACAGTCATGCGCGTCTCGAATTCTGTAGGTGGATACTTGCTAATCGTGCCATACTGCCATATGTATTGTATACAGACGAAGCCACATTCACCCGTTGTGGGATCAACAACACACGCAACGCGCATCTATGCTCGCAAGGGAATCCACACGGTACAGTGTAAACGCACTTCCAAAGACGATTCTCGGTGAATGTTTGGTGCAGTATGATCGACAACATGTTGATCGGTCCGATTGTTTTCCATGGCAGGATGACGGGTGCTAGGTATCTCGCGTTTTTGTGACGTACCTTACCAGTCCAACTAGAGAACATCCCTCTGGCTACACGGAGAGCTATGTATTTTCAACATTATGGGGCCCCTACGCATTCCACCGCCGCTGTCAGGCAACAACTCGACCGCACATAACCTATATCATCATCATCATCAGTTGTCCCTAAGTTCCTCGTAGAACTGGGGTGGATAGCAAGCAGGCACCAAAATCAGCGGCATGCATGCCTATTTCTTAGGGAAATTCAAATAAGAGGTGTAAAGGGACTCTGAACCCAGATACTGTTCTTTTAATCGCCTCTTATAACATAATGTATGCCATATGGAAATCTTTCCACAAACACAGGGATATATATAATATATATATATATATATATATATATATATATATATATATATATATATATTATATAGTTGCTATATATATATATATATATATATATATATATATATATATATATATATATATATAAACTGACTACCTCCCACCACACCTAAACATCACTTTCAAACTGGAAACAAAAATCTTACCAATAGGGGACCATCCTCAACATGATGGGAATAATTTATAGTAAATCACTATCACCAGATACCTCACACTGCAAACAACTCCATTTATAAATAAAACCCACACCAGCAAAATACTATTTCTAACAGTATAATACAACAATCTGAACCCACTCCACCCCAAGACTCACATCATTAAACACATTCACACAATTAACTCCAAGGAATTATTTTCACATACTCCAAACAATACCATTCTCCCTCCAAGCACATCCACCTAAAATATCCAATAGCAGAATAAACTTTGGGTATAGTGAATAAAGGCTAATGTTTTAAGGCTCCGGCTCTGGGCACCATCACTCCCTCCCTTAAAAAATAAATATAAATTTTATTATCCCTGAGATCCCTCCCCTCTACTGTCAAAGATGCCTTTCCCAAACCATTGGACGACACAAAACATTTCCTCTCATATTAGATTGCCCTGCCTTAGGGAGAGCATTAGCTACCACACTGCCCAAAACTATCAGATCTCTGTGCTATAGATAATTGAGAAGCCACCTAGCCTCATAGGAGGAGAGTAAAAATAAAAGTATAGTATATATATATAAAAAAGATATATATATATATATATATATATATATAAGTAATATATATATAGAGGTATATAGAGATATATATATATATAGAAATAGATATATATATGTGTATATATATATATATATATATATATATATATCCTATTATAGTAAAAAGCAAGAGGCTTACATAATCCAATTATATTTGAGAAAAACCATTCCAAAATGCAGATTAAAAGCGGACAAGATCAGCACACAGTGTTTGTGAAACAGTGAAAGTCAAAGGAGGTCGGGAAGATAGAGGGAAGGGCGTTTCACAACTTAACAGTAGAGTACATAAGGAACAAGTATTGAAACTGAAATCAAGTCTGGAATCATAAGTTGAAAAGAGAAAGGATGAGATTGTGAAAAAAGATAAGTCCCACAGTCTCTTTTCAATGAAAGAGGTAATGAGACTGGAGAGTTTATAAGAGAAGTCTCTACTGTAATAACTTTAGTAAGAATGTTCAATGTTTCAACATTTTGATGGTCTGAAAGGGAATGAAGGCAGTCAGTCAGAGTTGAAGAGTTGATAAGGGGAAAAGCCCTAAAATTCATCCATACAAGTATAAAAGATAAGTCTATACAGAGAAAGAAACTAGGACAATGTAACAAGTTCTAAAGCGTCCCAAAACATACAACCTCTTAGAAGCTTGGACGAGGGTCTCATCGGCTTGAAGATGCCACTAGCATACCATACGTGATAAAGAATTAGATTTGTGTGGTGAAGGTCCTAATTATGATTCCTAAACTCTATAGAACAATTCTTCACCTCGATGAAGATCACAACTCTGAGAGATAAACCTTCAATAAAAAATAAATAAAAAAATAAATGTGGGGTAATTAATAAAGTATAAAAATGGAGTAACTATACTTTTAAGTCATTGAAAAGAACCCTGTTTCTATGCCTCAATTAGAAATTACGAGAAAAATCAGAGGGGGGAGTTATTCCAAGGCCACCTTCCTATCATCAGTTATTTGGTTCAGTAGGACGCCTTTAATATGAAAAGATTAATGATCAATGAAGTCAC
>JABUQX010146637.1:12500-15000 GCA_015478945.1 Trachelipus rathkii | reverse complement strand
TCAATATGTGCAACTAATATCACAGTTAGTATCGCTCCAAAAGTTTTGCCAACTAAAGAAGTTAAGCTAATTGGTCTGTAGTTAATCGGGAACTTACGATCTCCTTTTTTGAAAAGAAGAAGAAGAAGAAGAAGAAGAAGAAGAAGAAGAAGAAGAAGAAGAAGAAGAAGAAGAAGAAGAAGAAGAAGAAGAAGAAGAAGAAGAAGAAGAAGAAAAGAAGAAGCAATGAAGAAGAAGAAGAAGAAGAAGAAGAAGAAGAAGAAGAAGAAGAAGAAGAAGAAGAAGAAGAAGAAGAAGAAGAAGAAGAAGAAGAAGAAGAAGAAGAAGAAGAAGAAGAAGAAGAAGAAGAAGAAGAAGAAGAAGAAGAAGAAGAAGAAGAAGAAGAAGAAGAAGAAGAAGAAGAAGAAGAAGAAGAAGAAGAAGAAGAAGAAGAAGAAGAAGAAGAAGAAGAAGAAGAAGAAGAAGAAGAAGAAGAAGAAGAAGAAGAAGAAGAAGAAGAAGAAGAAGAAGAAGAAGAAGAAGAAGAAGAAGAAGAAGAAGAAGAAGAAGAAGAAGAAGTAGTAGTAGTAGTAGTACAGAACTACAGAACACCGACTAGCAAAGACTTTACAGTCCACTCAAGGCTAGTCTTTTAAGTATTTTTGTTTATTTAATTTGTTGGATGTGTCTACTGTTTTAAAACAAATCTGTTATGTATTTTTGAAATAAGTATATTATTTTACCTATTTCAATGTAATATATGAGTTTGCTCACTTAGAGCAGATCTGCTTCTAAGCAACAAACATCATAGTCTGATAAGTATTTTTGTTTATTTATTGTGTTGGATATGTCTACTGTCAATGTGACATATGAGTTTGCTCACTCAGAACAGTTTCTGTTTCTAAGCAATAAACATCATAGTGCTACAAGTGGGTGAAATTTTGTTTTTGGATTATTTTTCCTACTCAGTGTGATCGATTAGATCACCGTCTTAGAACAGAAATCTGTTCTATGCGGTGAACATCAAAGCTATTTATTGGATATGTCTACTGTCAAAGTGACATACGAGTTTGCTCACTCAGAATGGTTTCTGTTTCTAAGCAACCAACATCATAGTGCTACAAGTGGGTGAAATTTTGTTATTGAATTATTTTTCCTACTCAGTGTGATCGATTAGATCACCGTCTTAGAACAGATATGTTCTATGCGGTGAACATCAAAGCTATTTATTGGATATGTCTACTGTCAAAGTGACATACGAGTTTGCTCACTCAGAACAGTTTCTGTTTCTAAGCAACAAACATCATAGTGCTATAAGTGTCAGAAATTTTGTTTTTGGATTATTTTTCCTACTCAGTGTGATTGATTAGATCACCATCTTAGAACAGATATGTTCTAAGCGGTGAACATCAAAATTGTTATATAAGTTCGGCGCCCAAATTCTTTTTAAGATGTACTTTTAACATTTACCAAATGATTTCAATAGTTTTGAGTTTACTTTATCTAGGTCACGTCTAATTCTAATGTTTTAATAAAATAAAAATAGAGTTGAATTGAAATTCAAAGACTAATTTCCTTAAAGTATTTATCTAACTTCTTGAATGGATCGCTGTTGCCGCTGTTCACTATTTCATAAGGGAGACTATTCCTCTTCTCAATTACATCGTAAGTGAAGAAATTCTTAGCAATATTGGTTTGAAATCGTTTATGACAAAGTTTATGCCCATTACTCTGTGTTACATCATTAAAATCATATCTAAAGAACTGCCTGTAATTGATAGTCAAATAATCAAATTTATTTAGTATTTTGAAAATTTCTATTAATTTTCCTCTCAATCTTCTTGTCTCTAAAGAATGTATATCTAAATCACGTAGTCGTTGCTCGTATGATTTACCTCTCAATTCTGGCATTAATTTGGTGCCCTTCTTTGAATTCTTTCAATTTTTTCTATGTCCTTTTTGAGGTATGGACTCTAAAACTGCACTGCGTATTCCAGATGAAGTCTAACTAATGTTTTATAGAGAGGAACTATTATACTTTTAGATTTATATTCGAAGTTTCTGGCAACCCCCCCCTCTCTCTCTCTCTCTCTGGGGGACCCCTCTACTGAAGGCAGGAAGGAAAGGGGTGTGGGGGTATCCCTCTACTGAAGGTAGGCAGGCAGGCAGGCAAGCAAGAAGGAAGGAAGGAAGGATGGAATGAAAAAGAAAGGAAGGAAGGCAGGAATGAAAGAAGGAAGGAAGGAAGGAAGGAAGGAAGGAAGGAAGGAGGAGGGAAGGGAAGGAAGGAAGGAAGGAAGGAAGGAAGGAAGGAAGGAAGGAAGGAAGGGAAGGAAGGAAGGAAGGAAGGAAGGAAGGAAGGAAGGAAGGAAGGAAGGGAAGGGAAGGAAGGGAAGGGAAGGAAGGAAGAGGAAGGAAGGAAGGGAAGGAAGGGAAGGGAAGGGAAGGGAAGGAAGGAAGGAAGGAAGGAAGGAAGGGAAGGGAAGGGAAGGAAGGAAGGAAGGAAGGGAAGGAAGGAAGG
>JABUQX010146637.1:0-10000 GCA_015478945.1 Trachelipus rathkii | reverse complement strand
ATTACAGATAACACCTTTCCATATATCCCTGAGTGCGGGGGGGAAAGAATTCCCACAGCGAATGTTGTGTCTCATAGAAGGCGACTAAAGGGACAGTGGTAATTGGGTAAGCTACCCACTACCACTTATCTCTTGCTAGAAATGCTTATGCAGGACTTGGACCTGGTCGTGATTGCCGTAAGTGACCTTGTATCTTTCGGAGAAAATGTTTGAATCGTATGGGTACATGGAATGTCAGAGGAATAAATGATGATGAGAACCGGAGAAAGGTGATGGATGTATTTAGAAAGGGTAAATCTGAATTGCTTGCTGTGACTGAAACAAAGATGAAAGCAAGCTGTGAAGAATAGTTGTGTGGTATGAAATGTGTGTGTGTGTTGGAGTGGAGAGGAATGAGAGGGGGAGAGGAGGAGTTGGAATTCTGATGAGTGACAAGTGGCACAGAGCTTTAGTGGATTTTGTTTGCGTGAGTACTAGAATTCTTAAGATTAAATTTAAGTTCGAAATGGTCAAGATATGTGTGGTTGTAACATATGGTCCATTTGAAGGTGATGTTGAGGAGAATGCAATTTTCTGGGATAATCTGAATGATGTTTTAGATAGGGTGATTGGAGCTTCCGATATATTGTGTTGGGAGAACTAAATGGTTGGATAGGTAATTGAAAAAAGGGATGGTATGTATAATAGGTGATGGGAGAGAGTGAGAATGGTGGAAGGTGATTGATTTCTGTGAGAAGAGAGAGGTATGTGTGAGTAATACTTTCTTCAAACACAAGAGAATTCATAAGTATACTAGAGTTGGTGTAGGTACATATGATATTGAATTGAAGAGCATGAATGATTTAATTTTGTGTTGGTGAAGGAGATGTTGAAGTATGTGTTGAGTGATAAATCAGTGAGGGGGTTGGGGATGGGATTATCGGATCATTATGTTATTTTATGTAAGATTAAGTTAGTGGAAGTTTCGATGAAGAGGAAAGAGATAGGGAAGGAAGTGGGAAGAATTAAGAGTGAGAAGATAAGTGAACATGGTAATAAAGAAAAGTATGTAAGAGGGCTTGCAAATAAATCTGTTGAATGCGAACAAGATGATACTGAACAAATCTGGACAAAAATGAAGGAAGCCTTTGTTAGTAATGCAAGACAAGTATGTGGCTGTGCTAAAGTAGGAAGTAAGAATGTCAACAGTGAGTGGTGGAATGAAAAGGTGATGCAAACGGTTAAAAGTAAAAAAGAGGCAAGGTTGAGTGTGCTAAAAGTCAATGATGAAGCCTCAAAAGAAAGATGTTTAGAATTAAATAAAGAGGAAAAGAGGAAGACTGAAAGTTGCAAACATGGGAAGATGAACGGGAACTTAAAGGGAATAGGAAGCTCTTCTGGAAGGAAGAGTGAAAGATTATGAATGATAGTATGGGAATCTCCATAGAATAATGAATAGGGATGGTGCTTTCATCGGAGAGTGGAAGTAACACTACGAAAATCTACACAACATTGACAGTGATAAAGAGGTGATAATGAATGTGTGTGGGTTTGATGGCACACAAAGAAATAGGTATTTTGGGGATGAGGTAACTAGTAAGGAGGAGGTAATGGGTAGAGTGAGGAAGTTGAAGAATGATAAATCTGCAGGTACAGATGGAATTACTGGTGTAATGATCCAAGAATGGAAGTGAGATGGCGATTGAATGGATTTTAGAAGTTGTGTAACAAAGCGTTTATGGAGGGTATAGTTCAGAGGGATTGGAGAAGAGCAGTAATTATTATTACTGCTCTTCTCCAATCCCTCTGAACTATACCCTATATATGTGTAAGGGTAATAAGGGGAGCTGTAGAAACTATAGAGGTATTAGTTCATCGAGTGTTGTAGGTAAGATATATGCTGCTTTTTGGTTGGAAGAGTGCATCAAGTGACTGGGGACTGATTGAAGAAGAACAAGGTGCATTTACAAGTGGTAGAGGATGTGTGGATCAAATTTTTAAATTGAAACAAATGATTAAGAAAATTAGAGAAGAATAAATTGCATTTAGGTTTTATGGACTTAATATGATAGAATTAATAGGGAAGCTCTGTGCCAGATGTTAGTGATATATGGTGTTGGTGGTAGGCTTCAAAAGAAATCAAAGGTATGTATGAAAGTGGTGAAGCATATAAGAATAAATGGAGTAGAAAGTGATTGGTTTAATATTAATAGCAGCGTGAGGCAGGGATGTGTTATGTCTTCTTGGTTAATTTATTTGTATATGGATGGAGTTATGAAAGAATTAAAGGTTGGGGTGGAAAGGGAAAGTGTTAGAATGATGGTGAATGGAAGAGTGGAGGGTGCCCTGCATATTGTAGCGGAAGATTTGGTTTTGTGAGGCGAAAATGAAGAGTTTGAGAGGATTGGTAGAGGGGTTTGGCAGGGTGTGTAAAACGAAGGGTTTGAAAGTAAATGTAGATAAGAGTAAGGTTATAGTAGTGAGTGAGGAGAATCCACGGTGTGAAGTTATGTTAGATAGTAAGAAATTGGAACAAGTGTCCGAGTTTAAATATTTAGGATATATGTTGGAAAAAAAGGGAATGGATGATGCATAGTGAAGTAGGAAGGTTGCAAATGGTAGGAAGGTGGCTGGTGCAATTAAATCCTTGGTGGATGTAAAGGAACTAAGTCTTGAGTGAGCTAGGGTTTTGCATGAGGGTATGTTGTTACTTGTGTTATTAATGTATGGTAGTGAAACTATGGTATGGAATAAAAGGTATGGATCCAAGGTACAACGTGTTCAGATGGACAATCTTAGGGGCGTGTTAGGTGTGAGAAGAAGAGCTGAAAGATCATATGTCTTAAAATGAGGAATGAAAGCATTAGGGGGCGTTGTGTGGTGCGATGAAAGACATAAATGAGAATAACAAGAGTGAATTGAGATGGTTTGGTCATATGAATAGAATGGATGATAATCGATTGGTTAAGTGGATGTATAGTGGTGTGTACTGGGATCAACTGGCTGGAAGACTGAAGAAAAAGTGGATTGAGTCAGTAAAGAAATGTTTGAAGGAAAGGAATGTGAGTTTGGCAGAGGCGAGAAGAAAGGTGCATAATAGGAGTGAATGGTGGGGTTTTCTGAGGGGGTGTGCTTGTTGACTTTGTCCAAAGGATGAACCCCACATTGACGAAATACAACAGTAGGTGTCTGTAACAGTCTCATGAAGCCCTAGAAGGATTTTTGTGACTGCGACTAGTTCTCACTAAAAGGTATAAAGGGGCGGTAAGGCTGGGCTTTCTTTTTGACTTGCGTCATATTCTTCTACTACTTTTCTGTTTCCTGTGTATGCTGCACACCTCACCCTCAATCTGGGGAAATAATAATAATAATAATAATAATAATAATAATAATAATAATAATAATAATAATAATAATAATAATAATAATAATAATAATAATAATAATAATAATAATAATAATAATAATAATAATAATAATAATAATAATAATAATAATAATAATAATAATAATAATAATAATAATAATAAAATAATAATAATAAAAATTTATTTGCCTTTTAAAAATAAAAAATAAATAAATAAATAAATAAATAAATAAATAAATAAATAAATAAATAAATAAATATATATATATATATATATATATATATATATATATATATATATATATATATATATATATATATATATATATATATATATATATATATATATATATATATATATATATATATATATATAGAGAGAGATATATATATATATATAGGTACCTCGGTTCACGAACGCCTTTATTCACGAACAAATCGGCCCACGAACACAATTTCCGAACAACTTTTGAGTCGATCCGCGTACAATGCCTCGGCGCACGAACGCACAAACATGGTTGTGGCGCCGCGATGTTTCAGCATTCCTGCATTAGTTGTGCTCAGGTGTGCGCTATGTGAACATTGTTTGTTGTTGCATTCGTTGTTCTTGAAACAATTTTTTTTTGCTTTTTATATATAAAATATATATATACGGTAAATATAATATACAGTTTATATAAAATACATTTTGCATTAAATTAACCCTCATTATGTCTCCCAAGAAAGTGAAGTGTTAGTGACAGTGGTGTAAAGAGGGCTAAGCGTATAACAGTAGAAATGAAGGAAATAATAACTAAACATGAGAATGGTGCTCGTGTTTCTGATCTCGCCATACAGTACGACATGACTAAATCTACAATCTGAACTATCTTAAAGAAAAAAGATGAGCTAAGGACGGTTGATGTGACTAAATGAGTGACTATGTTATCGAAGCAAAGATCTCAAGTGGTAGTTGAAAAATTATTGTTAGTTTGGATATAATGAAAAGCAGCTTGATGGAGATAGTGTTTGCGAGGCCCTAATATGTGAGTAGTCTTTACTTTTGCACAGTTATTTAGTGGCGAAAACGCCGAATACAAGTGATGCTAGCGTTGTCGAATTTAAAGCAAGTAGAGGCTGGTTCGAGAAATTTCGTCGACGAACTGGAATTCATAGTGTTGTTAGGCATGGAGAGGCAGCTAGTTCGGACAAAAAAGCAGCAGATGCCTATGTGGAGGAATTTGTAAAATTTATCAACTGTGAAGGTTACGTACCGCATCAAATTTTTAACTGCAATGAAACGGGGCTGTTTTGGAAAAAATGCCAAGGACCTATATAACACAAGAGGAAAAGTCACTGCCTGGCCACAAACCAATGAAGGACAGGCTTACACTTTTATTGTGCGCTAATGCAAGTGGGGATTGTAAGATTAAGCCTCTTTTAGTTTACCACTCTGAAAATCCGCGCGTTTTTAAACGCAATAATGTGCTAAAGGGTAAACTTCCGGTATTTTGGAGAGCGAATAGCAAGGCTTGGGTAACAAGACTACTTTTTATGGAGTGGTTGACTGAAGTTTTTGCGCCAACTGTCAAGAAATACCTTGAGGAAAATAATTTGCCCCTTAAGTGTCTGCTGGTTATGGACAACGCTCCTGCCCATCCTCCTAGTATGGAAGAAGACCTTGATGTTGAATACGACTTCATAAAAGTCAGATTTCTGCCTCCTAACACCACTCCTCTCATCCAGCCCATGGACCAGCAAGTAATTTCCAACTTCAAGAAGTTATATACAAAGGCTCTTTTTTCCAAGTGTTTCCAGGTGACCAACGACACGAATTTGACCCTGCGTGATTTTTGGAAGGATCACTTCCATATCCTCCACTGCATAAACCTCATTGACAAGGCATGGAACAATGTCTCTAACCGCACGTTGCAATCTGCCTGGAGGAGACTTTGGCCAGGTTGTGTGCCTCATAGCGACTTTGAGGAGACAGCTGTAACTCTAGTAAGCGAGATTGTGACCATTGGCACGAGTTTGGGCTTGGAGGTCAACGAGGAGGATGTGGTGGATCTGGTGGAGGACCACAGACAAGAACTCAACACAGAAGAACTTGTTGAGTTGCAACGTGAACAGATGAAAGTTATGCAGGAGGAGCACTCAGGAGAGGAGGAGGAAGAGGTGGTACATGTTTCAAGTGCTGAGATCAAAGAAATTTTTAGCAAGTGGAGTGAAGTGCAGGTTTTCATTGAGAAACATCACCCTAACAAAACTGTGACCAGCCGAGCTGTGGACATTTTAAATGACAATGTGATGTCCCATTTTCGGAAAATTATCCAACAAAGAAAAAGACAAATGTCTCTGGATCGTTATCTTGTGAAAACACCAGTCACTGAGCCAGCAATCGAACCACTTCCCAGGATACAAACACAAGAAAGAACACCAGAAATGCCTACCCAGTTGCCCGGGACGTTATTATGGATCGGGACCTCCTTCGAAGGAGTACCTCCTCCTCTACCATCAACCTGTGCCAGTAAATATCAACCACAAAGGTAAAGTTATAGAACTGTATGTTTGATATTAAATATTTTTTTCACACATAAATACATAAAAATGTCAACAAACAATATGTTTTGGTGCAGGCGAACAGACTAATTATTAGGATTTACATAAATTTCAATGGGGAAAATTGTTTTGGTTCGCAAACATTTCGGGTCGCGAACAAAGTCAAAGAACAAGTTCGTGACTCGAGGTACCACTATATATATATATATATATATATATATTATATATATATTATATAGATATATATATATATATATATATATATATAGAGAGAGAGTATATATATATATATATATATATATATATATATATATTTTTGAAGAGTAAAATTATATATATTTATATATATATATATATATATATATATATATATATATATATATATATATATATATATATATATATATATATATATATATATATATACAAAAAAAAAGCATTTAAATGTGTAAAGTGCCCTAAAGTAGTCTCTTCCTCACCTTACTCAAGTTTCTGAAGTCTTTCAAACTCTTCAGTATCAAATATCAAACATGAAGTAAGTAAAAATATCTTTGTAATATAGGAAATAAATAAACAATATTTAATTAAATAACGCAATATAATAATATATATATATATATATATATATATATATATATATATATATATATATATATATATATATATATATATATATATATATATATATATATATATATATATATATTTAGATTTGTTTGTATGTCTCTATATATATATATGAGAGTTTGAGAGGATTAGTATAGATTTGGCAGGGTATGTAAAAGGAGGGGTTTGGAAAAACAGATAAGAGTAAGGTTATGGCTGTGAGTGAGAACAACCCCAGTGTGAAGTTATGTTAGATGGTGAGCAGCTGATGTAAGTGTCTGAGTTTAAATATTTAGGTATGTGTTGATGAGAAGGAAACGGATGATGCAGAGTGTAGTAGGAAAGTTGTGAATGGCAGAAGGCTGCTGGTGCAATTAAATCGTTGGTGGAATGTAGCGTACTTAAGTCTTGAGTTAGCTAGGGTTTTATATGAGGATATGTTGTTATCTGTGTTATTGTATGGTAGTAGACTATGTCTGGAATAAGAAGTATATATATAAAGTTCAATGTGTTCAGATGGACAATCCTTAGAAGCATGTTAAGTGTGAGAAGAATTGTTAAATGAGGAATGAACGGAGAGATGTGTGGTGGAGAAAGGGGTAAATGAGAGAATAAATGAAAGTATGCTGAGATGGTTTATCATGTGGAAGGATGAATGATAGTTTGTTGGTTAAGCGGATGTATAGTGGAGAGTGTGTTAGGAACCGAGGGAGACCCAAGAGAAAGTGGATTGAGTCGGTGAAACGAATGTCTGAAGGAGAGAAATGTGAGCTTGGTAGAGAGAAGAAAGGTGTATAACAAGAGTGAATGGCGGGGATTGTGAGGGGGTGGTTGTGGCACACCTGGGCCAAGGGATGAACCCTTACACTGACGATCTATCCATTGTGAGGGTCCATCGCTGTCCCATGAAGCTTTAGGGTGGATTCTGACTGCGATGAGTTCTCGCTAATTAATGGTACTGAGGGGGCGTGTAAGGCTGGGCTTTCTTTCGACTTATGTCATGCTCTTCTACTGCTTTTCTTTTCGAGCCTCGTTACGCACCTTACCCCATTCTTGGGAAAATAAAGGAAGATAAAGAAAGAAAGAAGAAATATTATATATATATATATATATATAGTTATATATATATATTATATATATATATTATTATTATATATATTATTATATATATATATTATATATATATATTATTATTATATTATATATATATATATATATATATATACCGTATATATATATATTATTATTATATATATATATATTATTATTATTATTATTATATATATATATATTATTATATATATACATATATATATAGATAGATATTAGTATATATATATATTATATTATATATATATATATATATTATACATATATATATTATTATATATATATTATTATATTATACATATATATATTATATATATATATGACTGAGAAAATGAGGAGAAGAAGAATAAATTGTATTTAGGTTTTCATTGATTTGGCAACAGGTGCAATGATAAGATTAATAGGAAGCTCTATGGCAGGTGTTAGTAATATATGGTGTTGGTGGTAGGCTTCTGAATGGAGTCAAAAGTATGTATGACGATAGTGAATCGTGTGTAAAAATAAATGGTGTCAAAAGTGATTGGTTTAATATTAATAGCGGAGTGAGGCAGGGTTATTCAATTTGTATATGGATGGGGTTATGAAGAATTAGAGATGGGGGTGGTAGGAAATGGTGGAATGATGGAGAATGGAGGTGAGTGAAGGGCCCTACCTATTATATGCGGATGATTTGGTTTTGTGTGGTGAATCTTAAGTGAGTTTGAGAGGATCAGTAGAGATTTGGCATTGTGTGTATAAAAGGAGGGGTTTGAAAGTAAACATAGATAAGAGTAAGGTTATGGTTGTGAGTGAGGACAGTCCTCGGTGTGAAGTTATGTTAGATGGTGAGTTTAAATATTTAGGATATATGTTGGATGAAAAGGGAACGGATGATGCAGAGTGTAGTAGGAAAGTTGTGAATGGCAGGAAGGTGGCTGGTTCAATTAAATCATTGGTGGATGTAAAGGACTAAGTCTTGAGTGTGCTAGGGTCTTACATGAGGGTATGTTGTTACCTGTGTTAAAAGTATAGTAGTGAGACTATGGTCTGGAATAAGAGGTAGCTTATAGATCTAAAGTTCAATGTGTTCAGATGGACAATCTTAGGGGCATGTTAGGTGTGAAAAGAATTGATAAAGTGAGGAATGAACGTATTAGAGAGTTATGTGGTGTGAAGAAAGGGGTAAATGAGAGAATAAATGAAAGTACGTTGAGATGGTTTGGTCATGTGGAAAGGATGAATGATAGTCGGTTGGTTAAGCAGATGTATGTGGTGTGTTGGGAACCGACCGGCTGTGAGACTGAAGAAAAAGTGGATTGAGTCAGTAAACGAATGTCTGAAGGAGAAAAATGTGAGTTTGGCAAAGGCGAGAATAAAGGTGCATAATAGGAGTGAATGGCGGGGTTTTGTGAGGGGTATGATTGTGGCCCACCTGGGCCAGGGATGAACCCTACACTTGACGATATGCCATTGTGAGGGTCTGTCGGTCCCGTGAAGCTCTAGGTGGATTTTCTGACTGAGTTCTCACTAATAGGTATTGAGGGGGCGGTAAGGCTGGGCTTTCTTTTCGACTCGTGTCATGTTCTTCTACTACTTCTCTTTTCCCATGCATGTCACACACCTTAACCCCAGTCTTGGGAAGAAAAAGAATGATGATGATGATGATGATGATGATGATGATGATGATGATGATGATGATGATGATGATGATGATGGATATATATATATATATATATATATATATATATATATATATATTATATTATTATTATTATTTATATATATATTATTATATTATATATATATTATTATTATATATATATATATATTTATTATTATATATATATTATTATTATATTATTATATATATATATATTATTATTAGTATATATATATATATATATATATATATATATTATTTATATATATATTATTATTATATTATATATATTACCCATATATATTATATATATATATATATATATTATATTATTACATATATATTATTATTATTATATATATATATATATATATTATATATATATATATATATATTATTATTGTCAAGATATCTTTTAATTCGATGATGAATAACGCTCGGGTCCAGCATCACAACAGCTCTGCTGTCCAGGGTTTTGAACTATATTAAACTTTTATAACTTTCTAAGGAATACTAGTGTTATGATACAAGAAGAATATTAACGAATAATCAGGTCGCTGTGCAGGATAGCAAACAATCAAGATAAAAGCAGGAGTTTTACTCACAGTAATATTAAAAGATAACACAGTCACAAGTTTCAAGAACGATAGTACGAAACGCAAAAGCCCTTATAATAATAACTCTGCCTTTTTATAAGCTAATAGTATCTTATATATATATATATATATATATATATATATATATATATATATATATAT
>JABUQX010146636.1:10000-27559 GCA_015478945.1 Trachelipus rathkii | reverse complement strand
CGTGTGCTTCGTTTCGTTTCAATTTGGTGTTTAACCGTTTCGCATTTATCGTGAAACGCTGCGCGTTTTTCTTGGTAAAATTTGATCATAGAGAATAACATTTTGAGAACTAAATACTGAAAAAAATATATTTACAGCAACAGCTGTACGTATGACAAAGGTCCATGTAACAAAAGCATAATAACAACAACAACCGCAATAATAATAATAATAATAATAATAATAATAATAATAATAATAATAATAATAATAATAATAATAATAATAATAATAATAATAATAATAATAATAATAATAATAATAATAATAATAATAATAATAATAATAATAATAATAATAATAATAATAATAATAATAATAATAATAATAATAATGTTATATCATTATTATTATTATTATTTTTATGTATTATTATTATTATTATTATTATTATTATTATTATCATTATTATTATTATTATTATTAACAGGGTTGTCTAATTAAAACCAATTAACTTAAACCATTATGCTTTAATTGGTTTAAACGAACTAAAAGAAAAAAAAACATTGTTTTTTATATTATTATTTTTTTTTTTTTTATTTATCTATTAAAAGGTAATTTAGAAAGTCCTTTAAAAGAAGCATATATCTAACACAGCTTAATTGTATATTCATACAATAAGTAAATGGGATGAAATCATTATAATAATAATAATAACCAATATACTTCTCAATAACCTATAACAGATCAAAATACGAGTGCAATATTCAAAAAAGAAATAACTTTCAATCATTTTTCTCCAAGGTGGAAAATTGCTATTAATACATTGGAATAAACATTTTAAGGGATTAGTTTCTAAGTTGGGTTATGTGAGCGAGAGATATTTCAAACATTATGAATATTCTATAACACAAATTAACATATATATTAAACATTTATATTTTGTTAATTTGAATTTGCTGATTTAGCAAGATCAAGATCTTACTAGTGCGGTAGAATTTTTTAACCCATATATATATATATATATATATATATATATATATATATATATATATATATATATATATATATATATATATATATATATATATATATATATATATATATATATATATACATAGGTACATACATACATACATTTATTCATACATACAGTTGAAGTGGCTGTTGTTCAATTTAAAGAAATATATATATATATATATATATATATATATATATATATATATATATATATATATATATATATATATATATATATATATATATATATATATATATATATATATATATATATATATATATATATATCCTGTGGTGGAAAGGTCAAGTCCTACAATATTCCCCCGGAGTTATGGAAAAATTAGAAACCAGTGCCCAGTGACAAATTAAAAAGGTCAATATGCCCCATTAATCAGTGTTTGAAAGTGTGTAAATCAAAGGAAGTTGAAAAATAGATAAATGGAGTGTGTTCCACACTTTAACAGTGGAGTACATGTAAGATTGAGCATAGCGGTTAAGTCTGGGGTCCGAGTGTTAGGCAGAGTAAGTATGAAACTTCGCAGAAAAATAAGTCGCACGAGCTCTCTTCGAAGGAGAAGGATACAATAGGAGAGTTTTGAAGAGCAGGGTCCATTGTATTAGGGAGAGTATAAGGAGAGTGATATAACAGTTTAAAGGCTAGTAAAGATTGGAGAGTAAGAGAGCCTAGAAGAGCTGACAAGTCAAAAAGCCCAAGGCTTCACATTTTCAGAGAGAGAGAGAGAGAGAGAGAGAGAGAGAGAGAGAGAGAGAGAGAGAGAGAGAGAGAGAGAGAGATGAGAGAGAGAAATGCGTGGAATCACCCAGGATATGTGATGCATTCTCCATACAAGGGTAAACAACGCTCCTGTACAGAGCAAGCAACTGGGGTGTGAGAAGAAATTCCGAAGGCTCATCAAGACACTCAACCTCTTAGTAGCCTGTTTAGAAATAGATAATATGATCCTTAAATGAAAGATTATGAGAAAAAGGAGATAACGAGATATTAAGAAAAATGGAAGGTTTAAATTGTGTGTTTCCTAAGAAGATTAATATTCTAGCTCTGTGGAAGATTAAGTCGAGTCGATTGAGGGAAGAATTGAGCATTGAAGGCAACTTTCTCTATCCTAACTTGAGATACGAGAATGTTCAAAGGTCATATGCCCCAAGACCACCCTACTAGCCTCAATTATTGCTGTTCAGAGGGTCGTCTTTCAAATTGAGAGAAAAGAAATGAAGAGTGGTGACGTTGGCATAAGAGTGGATCATTAAAAATATCATTAAAAAAACTATAAAAAGAGTTGATTATAGAATAGAATTTTGAGGATAAAATTAATGGATTAAGAGCGGCCGCCTAAAACAACAGCTATTGAACAACCAGAAATCAGGATAAAGAGATTGCAAAGAGTTAGATTCCGAATGAGGAAAATTTATAAAATAAAGCTTTGTACCAGATTCTGTCGAAAATCCTCTATTTGTCTAGCGATACAGTAAAAGATTCAGAAGTACCGAAGTACCGAAGTACCGAAGTACAGAAGAGCCGAAGACCAAGAGTCACCAATCGACCATTGTTTACGGAAACCATGCCATCGATCAGAGATAAGATTCAAAGATTTAAGATGTTTACAAGTATATTTGTTGAGGATAGATTTTAGAGCTTCAGAAGAAAACAGAGATTAAAGAGACCGGACAAAAGTTGGGTGATTGACTAGAGTTCCCCCCCCCCTTCTTCAGCACTGGCTGAATGAGTGCACGATTCCTGCAGCAGGGAAAGGTTGAGTTAATAGGCAGAGACAAAACAGTTTACCCAAGTAGTGTGAAAACTCAGAAGCACAAATTTTGAGGATCACAAGAGGGGATACAACAAGAACCGTACCCCTCTTAGCAGGGTTGCGGAGTCGGAGTCGGAGTCGCGGAGTCGGGGAGTCGGTAGTTTTGAAGAGGGTGGAGTCGGAGTCGGAGTCGGAGTCGGTAATTTTGAAGAGGGCGGAGTCGGAGTCGGAGTCGGAGTCGGTAATTCTCCGCGAGGCTCGAGTCGGAGTCGAGCGAGTTGGTAACTTTCCAGATAGAGTTGGAGTCGGAAAATTTTAAACTGACAAAGTTATAAATTGTGACTCTGTGAATGACTTCAATCACTTCATGCAAGTTTATTGACTTTCGACTTCCACATCACAAAATGCAATTGCAAACTTCGAAGATTTTTAACCAGCACCTTATGTTTCAATTTGGATTATATTCTAATAAATTCAACCTTCAACCTTATAAGTTCTACCATACTAAGATGTATCGAAGAGATAAAGATGACAAAGCAAAGCTAAAGATAATTTTTTTAATCGAAAATGTTATTATACTAGCTGTTGTTTATATGATCCAATCTACAGGGTGCTTAACTGGAAGAACAACAACAAAAAGCTAAATCTGCACTTTGCAATGTGGCCATTTGTATTAAAGGGTTGCAGGAAGTTCAAGAAGAAAAGGATACATCTAAACATATTGTAAGTGATGAAACTACAACTATCTCCGTTACTACCTTCTCAAGTCATTCTTCAGAAAGTTCAGAAGATTAGTATGAAAAGCTTCTAGATATTGAAGAGCTTAGTCGAAAGCGTCGATTGGTTCAAGAAAAAGGTCAAGGTCCTTCCTAATTCTTGTACACAATATTCCATAACTTTAAATAAAATTTCTTTGCTGCACTGAAAGAAGTTGAAAAATTTTATGTAACTTCGAAAAGTATCAAGACATTGTACAAGAAGCTGAAATTGCTGTTACTGCTCTACCTCCAACGCAAGTTAGCGTGGAACTGTTTTTTCTGCTCTTCGCATTATAAAATCAGACCAAAGAGGAAAAATGAAGGAGAACCTGGCAGATGATGATATTAGATGTAAGTTCATGTAACTAAGTAATGTAGTAGTTTATATGTATATATATATATATATATATCAGAAGATATATATATATATATATATATATATATATATATATATATATATATATATATATATATATATATATATATATATATATATATAATTCGTAGACCCCTTCCCTATATTATTTATGTTATCAAAATTTTTTGATGGCTTAAGTCTCTTAATTATAATTTTTAATAATAATAAAAATAATAGTTAATCAAAGCAAATTAAGAGTATATGTTTTATTAATAGAAATGAGGAAACATATTTGTAGTTGGTGAAGATTTCTTAGTTGAAGTGGCTGTTGTTCCATATATATATATAGCAGTGGCAGGCAGGCAGTAAATAGTATATATATATATATATATATATATATATATATATATATATATAGCAGCATATATTAAAAGTATATATATATATATATATATATATATATATATATTTCTTTCTTTCTTTTCTTTCTTCTCCTAAAGGATTCTTCATCCTGTCATCCGCGCACTATCTTTCTCCAGACGTCCCTCTCCTGCACTATTCTTCTCTTCAGCGCTCTCATATTTGGTAGCTGACATCTTTTCAGAGAGTCCTCCACCGATTCCGCCCATCTCTTCTTCGGTCTTCCCCTTGGTCTTCTGCCCTCTGGTGTCCATTCCCATCTTCTTTTCGGTATTCTCTCCTGCTCCATCCTCTCCAGATGTCCCCACCATCTCAATCTCCCCACATCCATCTTCAGTGTCATCTTCTTCACACCTATATCTTCTCTAATAACTTTATTTCTTATTCTGTCTCTCTTACTCTTTCCAATCATAGTTCTTAATATCCTCATCTCCGCCACTTGTATTCTACTCTCCTCTCTTCTCGTTGTTGTCCATGTTTCCGCTCCGTACAACAGTGTGGGAGTGAGTATGCTGTTAAAAATCACTTTTTTAACCTCTATTCCGATGTTTCTATCTTTCATCATGGGGTATACCGCTTTCATAACTAATCCATACTTTTCCATTCTTCGTGTAATCTCTTCCCCCACTCTCCTCCCTTCTGTTAAAAACACCTCCGAGATACTGCAGGTATTTACCGGCCTCTCACCCTCCTCCCTCTCTCTACCCTCATCATTCTCTTTTCCTCCTCATTTCCTCCTGGTTACTGTTCCAATATCTCTGTCTTCTGTATGTTCATCTTCATCCCTGCTTCCTTCAACTCCTCCGCAAACAACTCCACCACCTCTCGAATCGCCTCCTCTCTCTCGCTCCAACATGCCAGATCGTCCGCATATGCCATTATGTCCCCTTCAAATTCTCTCAGTCATAGGGAACATGATACAAGTCTATAAAATATTTACCACGGACAGTTTTTCTAGGCGACACACTAAGAAATGTATGAAGACGTGTAAACCTTGATTCATTCTGTAATAGTGTTTAAAATTTTTTGAATGGCTTCCCGCAGGATTTTCTTGAGTGTGACTCACTTGCAACTTTATAGAAAGGATTGATTAGGTATATGGATTGTTTGTGCATCATATAGTATATTCTGACGTAGCCAAAGTGGCGGGTTTTTAGTTAGCTATTAAAGTAAACCGCATGTTGTAGCTACCAGTATCACAATAAACTTATTAAAGCTTGTATTGTGGTTAGAATGAACCTTAGCTAAAGATTTTACTTTTGGTAGTAGTTGGCGTATATATTATATTGACCTTTGTTTAGGAAATTGACAGGCCTTAGGGTGTGGTGTAGGTTGTGCTTGTCGCATGGGCATGTATTTGATAAATATTTAGTTGACTGGGACAGTCTCGATAGGTCCATGTTGCCTCTAACTGGTTCTTTGTTTCCTTATCTTTATCTGAGGTAATACTACGAACTTTGATATAAATATTAACTTTCTGATTGGACAACGATATGATGGTGTAAAAGCAATGAAGAAATGTTTTAGAGGTGTTTAAGCTGTCGAAAATATCCAGCGGCGTTAGATGTTCATCACTGTTCACATTCATGTGAAGTACAACTCATTAAAAACTTTATAGCACATCGAATGCAACTATATGCTATTTTAGATTGCCAAGGCCGACTACTATTTTAAAAGAAAAAAAAGAAAAGATTTTCCCAGACACAAAATGGACAAAGCTTTCACGAATGGGCGACACAAGGTAGGTGGAAAATTTCGATGGATTGTTACGACCTAATGAAATTTTTAAAGCATTGTTGAAGTTTAAGAGGAGCTTCAATGGATCAAGATATTAACCTTAAAAAAAACTTCGATCTTTTCAAGTCGTTAAGCGCAAAAATTTGCCATAAGTTTATTTATTTATGTCTTTAACTTTATTCTCAAACACTCTTACATTATGTATTACATTGCATTCTCCATAATTAGTGACAGCAACTGCTCTCATATTGGAAATGTGATGTTTGTTTAGAAGGGTTTTCAAGAAAACATCAACGTGAAACATTTTCAAACATTTGGAAGTTGCAACAGAACTTCTTTCTTGATAATGAAGAAATTATAATGCTCTTGTGAGAATCAATTTAAAATGAACGATATAGAATACTATAATTTATATTTTTGATGATTTTTCAAACCAGTTAGAGAGCAAGTTCGCGAATCAAAGATCCATACTTACTAATCTTTATAAAGTTACTTATTCCATCGACATCTATCCAAAATTTTGCTAATTTTTGAAATATTGATATGTGCAGTCATATTTAGATTGTTAAAGATTTTAGCATTTACCTCACTCAAAATGTGAAATCCAAAACAATATTTCACTACTCTGAAAAGGCTCAAAGCAAACTTTTCAATTCTACATGAGAAGAAAATCTAGCAAGTGAAACTGGCTTTTAATGTGTTCATCATAGCTACACATGATAAACGAAGGAAGTTATCAATCATTTTGCTGTTAAGAGATCAAAATTAAGAATTTTTTATATGAATAAAATTATCTTTTTTTATTTTCAAATTATTATTATTTTTTATTTATTTTATTTTTTTTTTTAAAATGAAATATATATATATATATATATATATATATATATATATATATATATATATATATATATATATATATAGCAGAAGAAGATCAGAATATCGCATCACCAAATATATATATATATATATAAGGTATATATTTTATATATATATATATATATATATATATATATATATATAGCAGCAGTATATATATATATATATGTTCTATATATATATATATATATATATATATATATATATATATATATATATATATATATTCTTTTAATCTAAAACTCTCGAAATTTTATATATATATATATATATATATATATATATATATAGTATATATATATATATATATATATATATATATATATATATATATATATATATATATATATATATATATATATATAGAGTAGCAGTAGCATATATATATATATATATATAGCAGTAGCAGGAGTATATTATATATAGAGAGTAAGTGTAAGAGCATATAGTATAGGCAGCAGAAGAGAGAGTAGAGATGGTTATATATATATATATATAAGTTATATGTATATATATATATATATATATATATATATATATATATATCAACATCAATATCACATCATCATCACCACCTCTCTCCCAGACTGGGGTTAAAAGTGAAGCATGCACCAGAAACAGAAAAATAAGCAGAAGAATATGACGAAAGTCGAAAAGAAAGCCCAGCCTTACCGCCCCCCTTTATACCTTTAGTGAGAACTCGTCGCATTCAGAAAACCAACTTAAGAGCTTCTTACGGGACAAAGGACGGACCCTCACTATCATATCTCGTCAATGTGGGTTAACCCTTGGCCCAGGTGTGGGCCCCGACGATACCCCTTCACCCTACCCCCCTATTCACCACTATTATGCACATTTCTTCGCCTCTACCAAACTCACATTTCTCTCTCCTCCAGGCATTTTTTTACTGACTCAATCCACTTTTACTTCGGTCTCCCAGCGTGTCTGGATTCTCCTGCACACTCACCACTATATCCGTTTAACCAACTGACTATCATCCATCCTTTCCACATGATGAAACCATCTCAACGTACTTTCATTTATTCTCTAATTTACCCCACACCACACATTCTCTAATACGTTCATTTCTCATTTTATCAATTCTTCTCATCTCACACCTAACACGCCCCTAAGATTGTCCATCTGAACCCATTTTACTTTAGATCTGTACCTCTTATTCCAAACCATAGTCTCACTAATACCATACATTAACACAGGTAACAACATGTTCTCATAGCATATAAGGGTATATACAGCAGCAGCAGAGCATAGTATAGTATATAGTATATATGTTGCTGGGCTACTATATGTTGGATATATATATATATATATATATATATAAGGTTATATATAAGGTTAAGGCTAAAGTATGTAAGGCTATATATATATATAGGTATATGATATAAGAGTATATATATATAGTATATATAGTATATATATATATATATATATATATATATATATATATATATAAGTATATATATATATATATATATATATATATATATATATATATAATTTTTCATATAGATAATTTTCTAGGTGGTGAGGGAGTCGGAGTCGGAGTCGGAGCCGGTAATTTTCAAGATGGTGGAGTCGGAGTCGGAGTCGGAGTCGGTAATATTCAAGAGGTCGGAGTCGGAGTCGGAGTCAGAGTCGGTAATTTTCAAGAGGGTGGAGTCGGAGTCGGAGTCGGAGTCGGAAAATTTTTGAACCGACTCCACAACCCTGCCTCTTAGTGTTAAGCTCAGAGGGTGTGGAAATAGTATCTCTTTTAGAAGAAACTACAATATTATACTTGAATGAATTGGAGGGAGATGGAGAAGGAGAAATCACCTATAATGGAATCAGTGGCAAACGTTTAAACAAAGAGTTCAGACATAGCAAAAGGTGATATACGTTCTACCATATGAGGATATAAGAAGAGATAAAGATGATAAAGCAAAGTTAAAGATGAATATTTTTTTTGCAAAATGTTGTATATAGCTCGAGATAGAGGAACCCGAAAGATTATTGCATTTTCTACGAAGAAAAGAGGTCTTATGGTCTCGAAGAGTTGATTTTGTGTTATTCCAGAATGAAGTGTAGGAAGCATAATTTTTTGGAATTTGAAGATGACGTCAATTTCTGAAGCCAGTGTCCCTGAGGTGAATTATAACGAGAACAAGAGAGTTAAAAACTAAGCTTATTAGTTTTGTTTAAGAGAGGAGAGAGAACCAAGTTTTAGTCTCCCTCTATATATATATATATTATATATATAGTTATATATATTATTGTTGCATTTATATACATAAATATATATATATATAAATTTGGTTATTATTATTATATATATATATATATATAGTTAAGGGAGAAAGCATACATATTACATATATATATTATATTATATATATATATATTATAATGTATATATATATTGAGCAGCGTAGCTATAGAAGAGCAAGGAAGATACATATTAGTTAGCAGCATACAGCACAAGCAGAGCGAGCTATGGCAAGGAAGCAAAGAAAAGGCTGCTGGCTAGCTATTACTGGCACCAAAATCGCTGCTGCTGCGAGCGCTGCTGCTGCTGGAGTTGAAGACAGCATACATATTGGTTATATGTTATTGGCGCTGGTTGCTGCTGCTGGCTGGCTGGCTGGCTGCTGCTGAGCATATAAACATACGCTATCCATATTACGTACAGGTTATTGTTACTGGGCTACATATAGCTGCTATTGGCTGGCGCTGGTTGTGGCTGGCTGGCTGGGCTGGCTATTGCTGGCTGGCATATTGCTGGCTAGCGGCTGCTGGTGCAAGGGCTGGTTAAGGTTGCTGGCTAAGGCTGGCTAAGGCTGCTGCCAAGGCATATATTTACATATAGCTAGCGAGTATATATATATATATATATATATATATATATATATATATTAAGTTATATTAAGGGTTATATATATAGGCGTAGTATATGTATATAAGCTGGTTGTTATATATTATGTTATTGTTATACATATATTAAGGCATATAAGTTAAGGTTTCATATAGAGTTACAAGATATATGGAATATGCTATAAGTTATATATACATAAGTTATATAGCATATAGCATATGGTTGTTGGTTATATATATATATATATATATATGTATATATAAGATAATTTATTAAATTAATTAGAATAACCCAACTTACATTAAAAACTCAAATAATTATAAACCATTAATTTTTAAAAAGCGAGACCACACGAAAACGTGACTGAGCAAACGAACATACACACACACATCCAAACGCATCACAAATAAACACAGTAATACACACACCTACACACATACACATACACACACACTAATACACACACATACACACACACACACACACACCACAACGCTCGTCTCAGCGATCCATGACTTTCAAAGTTTAATATTCACATTATTTGGGAATTTAGGATTTTAGTGTTAACTATTAATTTTTCCTTATATATATATATATATATATATATATATATATATATATATGTATAGTGATATATATCCAATATCCAAGTGGTACCATATATATATATATAGTATATATATATATATATATATATGTTCTTAAGTTAATATTTTAAGATTATATATATATATAAGTTTTCTATATGTTTTAATTTTCATTTTAATATCTACTAGGATTGGGTTGGTTCCGAAAACCATTGGCCCGGCTATGGAGAGCTCCGACGACTTTTCCTCTTTCTCCACAAAAGCTCCTCGAAGACTTTCTTCCAGCTCTACGAAGGCCCCGGAGACAATCTCAAGGTTCAGCTCCAGTTCCGAGCGCTCCACAATCAGCTCAGCTCTAGCTCAGAAGCGGCTCCAAAGCGGAGTTTGCAAATTCCGGTTTCAACTCTGCTGCGACTCCACCATTCCACATATGCCTTCCTCATCCAATTCAATTTTTATGTTATTTTCTCTATATAAAGAGAATTTTCTTATTTTAAAAATAGTGGAACAAGGGTAAATTAAAATTGTACCAATAACAAATTTTAAATTTTCAAAATAATTAAATTATAATTGCATTAATAATAAATTATAAAGTGCAGGTAAACAAATTACAAAACTGGTATCTTATATTAACGAAATGTGATTAGTGTATACGATATCCCAAAATTTTCTCCAGTTTTAATTTAGAGCTAAACACAAATATTACCATACCAGATATATATATATATATACTATATATATATATATATATATATATATATATATATATATATATATATAGTTATATATATAGTTATAGCAGATATATATATATATATATACATAGATATATATATTTCATTCTCTTCACTACATACCCATCATATTTATTTACAAAATAAAAGGGACGGGGACGTATTTACTAGTTGTTGTCTACTGCAATTTATTTTCAGTTAATATGAAATACAGAATATACGCTTAAGAAACAATACGTAAAGTGAATTAATTATTATTATTATTATTATTATTATTATTATTATTATTATTATTATTTAGATTATTAATGGAATTATTTTATCTATTCAAAAAATTATTATTTAATGTTATTATTATTATAAATCAACCTTTATTATCATTATTCTATATCATTAATGTTAATTATTATTAATTTTAAAATTTTTAACATAATATTAATACATTATTATTATTGATTATTGTTATTGTTATTAACAACATGATTAAGGGCTTGTTATTAGCTTTTTGAACCTACAAGCTTATTATTGTTATGTTAACACAATATATATTACTTTTATTATATTTTTTAATTAGTATTTGACTATAATTATAATTATTACTATTACAATATTATAATTATTATTATTATTATTATTATTATTATTATTATTATTATTATTATTATTATTATTATTATTATTATTATTATTATTATTATTATTATTATTATTAATATTATTGTTATTGTTATTGTTATTGTTATTGTTATTGTTATTGTTATTGTTATTGTTATTGTTATTGTTATTGTTATTATTATTATTATTATTATTATTATTATTATTATTATTATTATTATTATTATTATTATTATTATTATTATTATTATTATTATTATTATTATTATTATTATTATTATTATTATAATTAAATTATTCTTATTATTAATTATTACTATTGTTTATTATTATTATTATTATTATTATTATTATTATTATTATTATTATTATTATTATTATTATTATTATTATTATTATTATTATTATTATTATTATTATTATTATTATTATTAAAACAATAATCATTATTATTACTATTATTATTATTATTATTATTATTATTATTATTATTATTATTATTATTATTATTATTATTATTAAGTTATTATTATTATTATTATTATTACTACATATTCTTATAATCATTATTATTTTTATTATTATTACACTGTTATACTTGCAAAGGTCTTTTTATTGCTTTCTAATATGCTATTCACCTATACACTAAGCTTGTGGAAATTTTTATTAATTAAAATATAATTTGGGAAAAATACATTAATCTAAAAGGAAAAATATATTACCTTCTTATTAAGAAATTTAGTAATATCTAGTATGCATTCGCTTTCTTCGCTAATATATACATACATACACATACATACATACATTACATACATACATGTACATACATACATACATACATGCCACAAGATGCTGGGCATACATACATTAGCATACGATACATAAAATCGATATTTGGTAATATCGATACATAGTATATATATATATATAGCATATATATATATATATATGGTTAAGAAAGTAGCAGCATATATATATATATAAGAAGAGTATATATATAGTATATATAGTATATATATATATATACATGCATATATATCTATATATATTATTATATATTGATATACATATATATATATACATATATTGTTGAGCGTTATGCTGGCTGGCTGGCTGGTTGGCTGGCTATTAAGCTACTATATACATGTATGGCTGCTGCATATACATACTACTGGCTGGCTATTGGTACGCTGGCTGGCTGGCTACATGTACATATTACTCATACATACAGGTATATATGGCTAAGGTCACATGGCTGGTAACAGCGAAGCTGGTTGAGCGAGCTGAGCTGGCTATATTAGCTGAGTATATACAAGCAGCATGGGCATATGAGCATACATATATACATATGGTTACTGGCTATTGCTGCTGCTGCTGGCTGCTGCTGAAGAGCGACATTACATGAGCATATAGCAAAGAAGATAGTGCTACAAGGGCTATGGCAGCTATATTAAGGCTATATAGAAAGAAAGGAGTTATTATATTGCTATATATATATATATATATATTACATATATATATATTATGTTACTACATGCATATACATATATTATTGTTATTATACATACATATAGCAGGCTGCTACAAGGGTTATTGTTATAGCATAAGGGAGTTAGCATAGTTGGCTGGTATATATACATACTATACATACACATAATATTATTATATATGTTGAGCAGCAGTTAGCTGGCTACAGCGTAGCAGCAGCTGGTGGAAGAAAGGGAAAGAGCATGTTATACATACATATACATATACATGCTATGGTGCGGATAAATATATAGCAGTATAAATGATACTATATATTGCTGGTTACATATATATATATTGTTAGCAGAAGAAGAAAGTATAGCATATATATATATAGTATGTTATTATTACTGCTGCCATATTATTGCTACATATACATACTATGGTTGGCTGGCTACATGCATATTAAATACTACATATTATTACATATACATATATTGATATATATATATACATATATACATATATTATTGCTGGTTATAGCAGCAGTATATATTACATACATAACATGCATATTAAAGGAAGAAGAAGAAAGAAGAAGAGTATACAAAGTTGGCATATATATTATATATACATATACAGCAGCAGCTAGCAAAGGGAAGAAGGGCTGTTGGGTTACATATACAAAGGCTGGCTACAAGGCATATTACATATACTATTACAACGGTATATGGGATATATATATTATTAATATATTATTATTATTATAAGTTTATGTCTTTATATAAATTATAAACATATATATATATATATATATATATATATATATATATATATATATATTAGGGATGTAAAGAAAACTCATGCCGGAACCATCTTCCGGCTGGAACCTCGTTTTTTTAGAGTCTGGTTCCGACCGGAACTAATCCTTGGTTCCAGGCCGAACTCTACTGGAACCTTCTTTTTCTTTTCAAATGTCTTTTCTTAAAAATCTCAGTAATTGATATTTTAATATTGATTTTTGCATTAAAAAATAATATAGAAAATTGATATATGTCTGAACAAATATCATGATAAAATGACCTTCGACTCTATACTTTCGAAAACTTTAAATATGAAACAATATTTTCACACTCGAACCGGTAGCTTTAATACTCTAGAACAGGGTTGGGGATTTTTTTGATTTTTTTGAGATTTTTTTATTTTTTTTATTTTTTTAGACACAAATTGCTTTTTTAATTATTATTTTTATAAAATTAGTAAATAATCCTAATTATTACCTAATTAATAATAAGTTTAGTACATATAATTATTATTTAGTTTAATTAAGTTATTTAAATTATATATATACTGTATAATATCTGAGTACTCTAATTTTATTTATTTCTTATTAAAAATGACTTGAAACTACATTGATGAATTTACTTATTATATAGATGAAATATACTTATCATTAATTAGGTGATAGCTATGATTAATTATTAATTTATAAAAAAAAATTGCCTAAAAAATAAAAAAAAAAAAATAAAGTCATGATTTTTTTATAAAAAAAAATCACGTAAAAAAAATCAGTTGATTTAAATCATTTGATTTCTTTTGTGCCAACCCTGCTCTAGAATCTAGACCTGGGGAGAAATAAAAATAAAAATAATAAATTTTATTATTATTATTATTATTATTATTATTATTATTATTATTATTATTATTATTATTATTATTATTATTATTATTATTATTATTATTATTATTATTATTATTATTATTATTATTATTATTATTATTATTATTATTATTATTATTATTATTATTATTATTATTATATTATTATTATTATTATTATTATTATTATTATTATTATTATTGTTATTATTATTATTATGATTATTATTATTATTATTATTATTATTATTATTATTATTATTATTATTATTATTATTATTATTATTATTAGTTATTATTATTTTTATTATTATTATTATTATTATCATTATATTTATTATTATTATTATTATTATTATTATTATTATTACACTGGGGAACATAACAAAAAAAAAAGGTGAAATTTTTCTCTTAGATGGACTTTTTAGCATATATACATAATTCGGAGGTGTATGATTTAATATATATAATCTCGGATTTGCTGTATCACATCCCGTTTTTGTGCAATCATGGATCCCTATTTTTACATATTCCCTAGGAATGACAAAATTCATGCGCGCACTACGTAGGCTGTATAGACGTTACAATCCCGCATATATCTACAGTAGCAGCAAGTTTACTGCGGTCGATATTCGGGAAGCATGTGGTAACTTTAGTACGTCTACATGTATGGATGCCAATGACCTGGATGATGTCTATCATCCATCTGAAATACAGTCGGATGGTCCTTCATTGTTTACCCAGGGTGAACTGAACGATCTTGTACGAGAGTTGTATTTGCCGAAGTTGTCCTCTGAGCTGTTGGCTTCGAGGTTGCATGAAAATTGACTACTGGACCATGGCACAAGAGTAACATTTTATAGTAACAGAGAAGCAGAGCTTCGGAGGCTCTTCCAGTCAGATGGCAACCTTGTGTATTGCAGTGGAAGTTGCAGGCCTACTACTCGCTATGGGGCTCCCAGCATACGATGTACGCGAGTGGTGACTGTTTATTAACACTTCCAAGAGCTGTTTAAAGTGTGTGTTGTTACACAACGGCAACAGATATGCTTTGGTTTCAGTAAGGTACTCGGTATACGGATGAGAGAGGAGTATGCAAATATCAAGACAGTTTTGGAGAGGTACATGGTTGGTTAATATGCGTCAACCCTCAAAATGGTAAACATTCTGCTTGGTCAGCAAGCAGGTTTCACTAAATATTCTTCCTGTGCTATTGGGACAGCCGGGCGACAAAGGATCACTGGACCAAAAGAGAATGGCTACTCGAAGGAAAAACCTTGGTCGCCAGACAGGAACACGCGCGAACCCACTGTACAGAAGAACCCATCGACCCCATTTCATAACTAAGCATATATAAAACTTGGTTATTTGATGAATCACTTGTGAAGGCCCTAGACCATGATGGGATGAATGCTTCCGCTATATATGCTCAACGTTTCCTGGTCTGAGTGATGAGAAGAGCTGGGATATTTGATGGCCCACAAATACGGACACTCCTCCGTGATGCTGCCTTTGCTACAAAAATGACTGTGTTAAAGGCAAGAGCGTGGAATGCTTTTCAGATGTAGTACAGAATTTTCGTGGAACAGGAAAGCCGAGAACCACTAACACTGTACAGGATCTGGTTAGGGACAGTTTTCATTCTCAACGGATGTAGAATGAGAATAAAAGTTGCACTACTTTACATTCTCACCCATAAATTTCCGGTAACTAGCGTATGCTAGTGATGAGCTGTGCGAACGCCTCTCCCATCAAGATCTAAAAGCTCTTCATTAGCGACGTTACCACGGCAAGTGTGGGATATCAATAAGGATGGCCAACTATTGTTGAGCTCGATGAGGGATATTCCAGACTATGCAACAGTAGATCGTATGTACGAAGAGAAAGTTATCACCACATCGTGTAGGTGTTTACATTAACTAAACCCATTCCTTCTCTATTACATTCATTGTTGTCCCATATTACCCTTTATCTTCATAGTTGTTTTTTTATATTAACATATATATATCTATCGTAAAGACATACTCATATCACTGAGATTTCTTCTGTTTCCCTCCTCTACAGAACCCCAGTCACTACAGCATATAAGAGCAGCAAAGGTAGCAAGAGCTGAGCAGCATATATATGTTAGCTATATATAGCAGTGCATGGCTGGCTGGTATATACTAAGGTTGCTGCTACAAGTTGGCATGTTATTATTATATGCTACAAGCTACTAAGGCTGGTTGCTGGCTACTGGCGCTCCCCGTGGCTACATATAAGGCAAGGCTGCAAGGCTGCTAGGCAGCAAGCGGGCTACTAGCAGCAAGGTTAGCAGCAGCAGCAGCAAAGGGAAGAGCATATGCTGAAGCGCATATACATATATATACATATATACGCTGGTTATTATTATACCGTATATTATATTTCATATTGCTATATATATATATTATTACATATACATACATATTATTAGAAAGAAGAAGAAGAGCAGTTGAAGATATATTAAGGCTGGTTGGCTGGCTGGCCGCCATTGGCTTCCATTGCTATTATTATACATATACTAATAGCAGTTGCTGGTTATGCTGGTTATGCTGCTGGGTTGCTAAGGCTATTGGCTACATATATAAATAGTTAGCGAAGGTCGCGTTATTAAGGCTACATATAATATGTAATATATATATATATATATATATATATATATATAACCTTGATAATTGTGACAGAGA
>JABUQX010146636.1:0-5000 GCA_015478945.1 Trachelipus rathkii | reverse complement strand
TATTATTATTATTATTATTATTATTATTATTGGTTGGGACCTTATTCATTTAGTACACTTTTTTTTTGTCACTACCCACTATTCTAAGCATACTCGTAAATATATCTCCATATTTCTTTGAGCTGTTCTCGCATTTTAGTCCAATTCTCGCAGAAAATACGCAAATTCTTCTCTTTATGCAAATTAGATATTTAGATGTTATTTAATTCACGATAATGTAAGGTATTTTCAGTTCTTTTTTAAGGGTTTGGTATTTCCCCTGGTTCACCTTTCAATTTGAAAAATAAGTTATCCAAAATAATTGAAGTTGTTTAAGGATGCTGTTGTTGACCATTTGTGGTTGTTGAACATCATTTTGGTTTTTATTATATAAATCGTTTCATAATTTCAAATTTTTAATATTCAAAAGATTAGTCATGTCGTGATTGGAGCTTATAAGCGGCTTCAATGAACCTACTCCGGATTATGATCTTCTGAGCCCTCCGGAGAGCTCCTAAACTATATTGAACCGTTATCTAATGAACCGTTATCTTAAGCTATAGTTCCTCGGAACTAAAAGCAAAATAGCAGCAGCTTAGCTCCAGCTCTGACTCCCGGAACCAGCTCCAGGGATTCTGAGCCGTAGCCGGAGCCGGAGCCGATATAACCTTAATATCTACTATATTGTTTAATTTAAAAAAAAAAAAATTAATATTTCATTATATTATCAGTTGGACTGATTTTATTTCATATTTATTTTTTATTAAATTGTCTACTTATTATAAATAATACTTTAATATTTCATTTGAATTTAGATTTTCTTCAGTTTTGAAGTGATTTTTATTAATAATTTTAGTTATAGCTATAATAGAAATTAAAAAATTTTAATTTAAATTTGTTTCCCACAATATTACATTTTCTTTAACATGGAAATTTTTTTTTATTATTATTATTATTATTATTATTATTATTATTATTATTATTATTATTATTATTATTATTATTATTATTATTATTATTATTATTATTATTATTATTATTATTATTATTATTATTATTATTATTATTATTATTATTATATATTATATATATATTATATATAAGGGTTACTAAGGCATATATATATAGCAGCGTGATAGCAGTTGGCTAAGTATATATATAATTGTATATATTTCGATATATATATATATATATATATATATATATATTATAATAATAATAATAATAATAATAATAATAATAATAATAATAATAATAATAATAATAATTAATAATAATAATAATAATAATAATAATAATAAGCTAATATTAATATAATAATAATAATATACTATAATAATAATAATAATAATAATAATAATAATAATAATAATAATAATAATAATAATAATAATAATAATAATAATAATAATAATAATAATAATAATAATAATAATAATAATAATAATAATATAATAAAGAAAAATATTTATCATAGCTAAATTCACATATTTACAAGATTTTGTATCCTGTATAAAATGGGGTATTTCTTATGTAATTTACGTCGCTAATTCCGAAAATGCAATCAGTTTTTGGCTAGGACCCTCAGATTTTGAGATATTTGTAAATTTTATAATTGACTGAGAATATTTTTTACGCATAATAATGGTAAAATATTTGTGTTATAATAACAAAGATATAAAATTGAAAACGTAATTTTATCATAATGAGCATGTGGAACGTTGCATCGGACCGTAGTTTTCAAAACAGGGAATGTAGGCCGCCGCAAGGTGGCGCTTCGGTATAGTGGGACTCGCCGATTAAATCCGTTGAAGCAGCTACCGCAGTACGGTTTGAAGCGATCTACGTGAAAGACGTGTTATTCATACCATTGTTTGTTTTCGTTAAATGTATTATCATACAATCGTGCTTTTTAGTTTGTGATTGTGCAGTAATGGCAACAAGTAGGAAGTGTGTAAATTCACCTGATTCGTTTTGTTACATCTGTGGTGAGTACACTTTGAAATCACAGAAAAGAGCTATGACTCCTATGATAAAATATGCTTATGAACATTATTTTGGTTGCAAAATAGGGGACTAGGATAAAAACTGGGCTCCCCACATTTGCTGTGGTACGTGTGCTGTATTACTTAGGTGTTGGTTAAATGGAGAGAACAGATGCATGCCTTTTGCAGTTCCTATGGTTTGGAGAGTTCAAGTAGATCATGTAAGTGATTGCTACTTTTGTATGACAAATGTATCGGGTATGAAAGGAAAGCAAATGAAAAAAATAGCGTACCCAAATCTTAACTCTGCAAGAAGGCTAGTACCACATAATGAAACTTTGCCTATTCCCAAACCACCAGAAACCGTAGGACAGATTGAGGAAATGCAAGTGGACGATACAACTGATGTAGACTACGAACCAGACACATTTCAAGATGAACCTCACATGATCAGTCAACCGGAGTTGAATGATCTTGCTAGAGACTTGTGTCTTTCTAAAGAAAAATCTGAATTGCTTGCTTCTCGTTTACAAGGCTGGCATTTTTTGGCTTCAGGTACTCATGTTACCTATTTTCGTGATCGTCATAAGAACTTCCTTCAATATTTTGAAATGACTGAATCACTTAATTACTGCAGCAATATTGATGGATTGATGCAAGCCCTTGGCCACGAACACAAGTCAGAAGAGTGGAGACTGTTTGTTGATGCATCAGTCTTAAGTTTATGATTTAAAAAACCTTATGATTTAAAAAAAGGTTGAGGACGTAATTTTTTGCATTCAACTAAAAATGTTAGTTAATAAATAAATAAAAAAGCTAAATTAATAAATGGCAAATATTCTCGAAATCTGTGGGTCCCGCAGAAAAACTATATATACGAATAAGCAAAAAAAAAAAAATGTGTTTCGCAACCGATACAGAAATGAAGTTAATTTTTGTAAATATGTGAATTATTATAGATGACAAGTTGGAGCCGAGATTTCACATGAAGTCGCCATAAAAACACGAAATCAATATTCTAAATTTACTTATCTATTCACAGTAGAACTATAAGTTGCTTTCTTCCGTACTTATTGAAATTAAATTTTGATAAAATCTTATGATGTCACGACTGACGTCATATCATGGAGCACATTGTCAATCGCGATTTTTAAATTACAAAAGCATTTTCCGAGTAAATGTTCATGTTTGTAAACAATGAAAAAGTTTACCAAAGCTAGCTTACTCTCGGATGTTATAAAAATTTAAAGTGTTTTTCCGATTCTGAGAAATTATTGCTGATGTGAAATAACGTCACAAGGCAACATGATGTGTTCCAAAAATATTATATCGTATATTCATCAAATTGTGAATTATAATCTGAACCCAGGATCGCAAATATAGATTATTTATATATTAAATTAGAATGCTGTGAAGAATGTTCTTCTAGTAACAAAATATCGAAGAAAAATATCAATTTTATAGTTTTATCTGATTCTTAGCAATTCTAATATTAATTTATACAAAAACAATAGAAGCTTATGTGAATTCAAAATATTGGTAATTTGTAACAAAATTCTAATATATATATATATAAATAATTAAGGTATATATGTTGCTATATGCTGGGTTATATATATATATATACAGTAGTATATATATATAAAGGCTATGGTTATTGGCTATAAAATTAGATTACTCAGATGTTATTTGGGATATATATATGATATATATATATATATATATATTAAAGGTTTAATTCCATTTTCCTAGAAATTATTTTAATTTGAAAAATTTGAGAAATTTTTAAAATAATACTTCAATGTTTTTGAAATATCACAAAACACGGCTGGAATATTGCTACCTAGGACAATTCAGATACAACGTTGATTGAATAATAAAAAAAAATCTAATCAATTGTTGATAATGATTTTGTTATTTCAGAAATAAATTTGGACAAAACTGAATCTGTCAACTGAATACAGAGATTGAGCTGGAGAAGAGATTGAACTTGCGTGTAGTTTTATGTACTAAATACACTGCTATTACTACACAACATATAGTTATAATAATAATACTAACCTCTGCGCTTTTTCTTCCTAATTTTCCATAATTTTTCACACTCCCTACACCCCGGTAAGAATTTAACTGAATTATTATTATTACAACTCATTAATAATAATAATAATAATAATAATAATAATAATAATAATAATAATAATAATAATAATAATAATAATAATAATAATAATAATAATAATAATAATAATAATAATAATAATAATAATAATAATAATAATAATAATAATAATAATAATAATAATAATAATAATAATAATAATAATAACAAAACAGGGACAATTTCAGTGGATCACGTGAAACACTCGAAGCAAAACTGACCAAGGAAATTAAATTTCACTTCTTATATGTATAATAATGAAGCAGAAATAAACAAATTATAAGAGTTCAGGACACGTACAGGATATAAGAGAACACACACACATATATACACACACACCCTACATCTCACATACAAATACTCGAGCAAAAATCGTTTAATATCAATTATATTGTGACACTAATCAGTGATGAGAGAGAAAGTGAGAGAGAGAGAGAGACAGAGAAAAAGAGAGAGAGAGAGAGAGAGAGAGAGAGAGAGAGAGAGAGAGAGAGAGAGAGAGAGAGAGAGAGAGAGAGAATAGTCAGGAACATTATATAAATATATATACATAATAATATATATATATTACATAAGGCTGGCTGGCTGCTTGAGCAGCAGCAAAGAAGGCTATTGTTATATTAAAGCGATATACATTGTTGTTACAGAGCAACATGCTACATATTATGCTGCTGGCTAAGGCTGCCAGCAAGGTTGCTATTATAGCAAGATATATATTACATATTATATATTATATATTATATTACTATTATATTACATATATTATATATATATATATAAAGATATGGGTTAAGAGTCCTCATATATGCTATATATGTATATATATTATATATATATATATATATATATATAGTTACATATACATATAGAGTTACATG
>JABUQX010146635.1:62500-66322 GCA_015478945.1 Trachelipus rathkii | reverse complement strand
ATACTCTATATATATATATATATATATATATATATATATATTTATATATATACATATATATATATATATATATATATATATATATATATATATATATATATATATATATATATATATATATATATATATATATATATATATATATATATATATATATATATATATATATATATATATATATATATATATATATATATATATATATTAATTTCATTATAACTTTGTAAACATTTTAATTTATGTTCGTACTTATGCTAAGATTTGCGCGAGCAAAATTTTAGCATAAGTCAAAGTGAAATACTATATAAACCCGTCATTTTGAGATACTCTTCAGTCAGATAAAGTCAGATCAAATTAACAAGAATCAAAAGAAATAAATTCACTCAAGTTACTCTCTTCAGAAATCCTCCCGGCAAGAGCGATAAACTTCAAGGAAAAGGCTGCGACTTGAATTTCGATCACAAATTTTCGCCGCTAAACGAAGAGTCTGAGGCAAGTTCGAAAAACGCACTGGAAAAGGCTGCGACTTGCAATTCGCCTACAAAGAGTATCTCAACAGAAGGGACTTTTATTACTTTTATACTTTCATTGCATATTTTATTTATGTTGAATAAAAACCTCATTTCAAATATGGATTTTTAAATCACCATCCTCTTATATAGGGTGCTTGCTCTTAAACTAAGCCAACAACTTAGCAAGCAAACGACCCTATATAATTGGTGAACCCGGAGTAGAACACCCAGAACTTCAATCAACGCCTTCTAAAAAAAAAACAAAATGAAGAAAAAGAAAAAACTAAAATAATACTAAAATTCCCAATCAGAACACTAGGAGAAAATGACTCAAGCAAACGAACATTATCGATACTGGACTTCAATTTTCATTTAATTTTGGATTATGGTCTTCACCTTTTCACAACTATCACAGTTCGAGGATTCATCGCTAGACATAGCAAACTTCCTTTACGGTATGGATTTCTTTCATCATTCAAGTTTGGATTATGGGCAGAAACTCATTTTAGATTCCACTACGAACTTGATTCCTTTTCGAATTCTAAATGGTTCTGTGACCGCTCCCTTTTATATATGAAGAAATTTTTCAAATAAAGGACCTAAATTTCAAGCAACTTCGCCTCTACATATGTAACTTCCTTTATGGTATGGATTTCTTTCATCATTTTAAGTTTGGATTAAGGCAGAAATTCATTTTTTGAATTCCACTACGAACTTTGATTCCTTTTCGAATTCTAAATGGTTCTGTGACCTCTCCCTTTTATGTATGAAGAAATTTTTCAAATAAAGAACCTAAACTTCAAGTAACTTCGTCTCTACATATGTCAAGCAATGTTTCTCTCGTAACTACAACTTTGAAAACTATTTGTGCATTGGTCAAATCATGGATACGTTAGAAACGTCTTATACTGGATCTTTCCTTGGATTTAATGGTTCGATCAATGTGGCTTATTTAACTTGTGAATAATTCAATTGTTTCATATCAATAATTATTATGTATTAACATTTTTGTACTTTTATGCATTTAAATGTTTGTATGTTTGTTTATATCTAACGGATATAACCAAATATGCTTGTGTTTAAATGCACTTTTATTTTCTGTATATATAACATTATTGTATTTATATGTATTCAAATACTTGTATATATGTTTAGATCTTCGGATGTAACCAGTTATGCTCGTATTTGAATATTCTTCAAATTTCATGTATACTATTTTTGCCTTCATATGTTTGTATGTTTACTTATGTCTTCGGACATAATTAAATATGCTTGCATTTGAAAGTACTTTAATTTTATGTATTTTAGTTATTATTTCTTGTATAATTATTATAACATACTTTCTCACTCCGTGTTTAGCGCAGGAAGTAATGTAGCACTCCATTATAACTTTGTAAACATTTTAATTTATGTTCGTACTTATGCTAAGATTTGCGCGAGCAAAATTTTAGCATAAGTCAAAGTGAAATACTATATAAACCCGTCATTTTGAGATACTCTTCAGTCAGATAAAGTCAGATCAAATTAACAAGAATCAAAAGAAATAAATTCACTCAAGATACTCTCTTCAGAAATCCTCCCGGCAAGAGCGATAAACTTCAAGGAAAAGGCTGCGACTTGAATTTCGATCACCAATTTTCGCCGCTAAACGAAGAGTCAGAGGCAAGTTCGAAAAACGCACTGGAAAAGGCTGCGACTTGCAATTCACCTACAAAGAGTATCTCAACAGAAGGGACTTTTATACTTTCATTGCATAATTTATTTATGTTGAATAAAAACCTCATTTCAAATATGGATTTTTAAATCACCATCCTCTTATATAGGGTGCTTGCTCTTAAAATAAGCCAACAACTTAGCAAGTATACGACCCTATATATATATATATATATATATATATATATATATATATATATATATATATATATATATATATATATATATATATATATATATATATATATATATATATATATATATATATATATATAATATATATATATATATATATATTATACCGGTCCAGAATCGTCGATGTTCGAAATGTTAACGGGCCATGGGCCAAAAGTGTGCAGATTAGAAAGAAAATGATCCCCTAAAAGTTTCAGCTCGATCGGAGGTGGTTTAGCCGTCCCGCATTTGGCCTGAAGTTTGGAAAAAATGGCATTTTTTGACCAAAATTTGACCATTTTTAGCTTTTGCGGGACAACCGTAATAGGTAGGAAGGAAAATAAGGGCTCATTTTAAAGATGGTATTATTAGCTTTTAAACGAGTACTCGTTTGTTACTCTAGGTATAAGAGTTGAGAAGATATCCTTGAAATACCAGGTCTAGTCCTTTTATGGGGAAAAATGGCCGTTTTGGGCAAAAAATTTCACATTTTTAGCTTTTGCAGGAGAACCGTTATAGGTAGATAGGAAAGAAAGTACTCATTTTAAAGCTGATACTATTAGCTTTAAAATGAGCACTTACTTTTTGCTTTAGGTATAATAGTTTAGCAGATATACCTGAAATTTTAGGTCTATTTCAGGTCAGGTAGGCTAAATAAGGCATTTTTTTTATACTATTACTTGATTACTTGGCTCTTAGCCTGAAACCTAAAGAATAGTACCGAAATAATTAAAAGTATTCCTTATTATTATTTTCATCAGTCCTTTCCAAAAAAGTTCAAGTATAATTTTATTTTTAGTTAACTTACAAAAGAAAAACCTAGAAAAGAGGAAAATAGTACAAAAAAGTTTAAAGATTTAAAGAACATTACAAGCTTGTCGACAAAGTTGTCCTAGATGTGTCGGGATAAAGATTGCGACATTCCGATACCACCTGGAGGAGATATTGTCTTTGATCTTCGTCGTGTGTAAGGGTCTGGCTGTAATCTTGAATAAGTTTAACTCCCCTTTCTGCAGTGTCATTAACAACTTTTAAATGTGCCACCAGGCCAAAGCATTTCAGATATTCTAAATTGTCATTCCAGTAAATTGGGATCCTCATGTAGAAAGTTTAATGATATGTTACATTTTTCAAAAAAACTCAGGCTTTGTTCAGTTATGAAATAGGACAGGTCTTCTCCTTGAAATATTCTCTTCACCATTTCATTGTTTATTTTCACACGCACAATCCTCTGACAAACTTCATCATCTTTATCATCTTTATAAGACAAAATCTTTTCGGCCATTTTCTTTTTTAATACTTCCAAGACATTCTCATCAAATAAAGCAAAACAAACGTGCTCTGGGTTAAGGTACCATAAATGATTTAAGAACTTCTGTAAAACTTTCTCCGAAACACCTCTGTCAATTTCTCCATATTCTAA
>JABUQX010146635.1:47500-55000 GCA_015478945.1 Trachelipus rathkii | reverse complement strand
TATTTACGTTTAGTGTAGAAGTATTTGTTGGCTATAGATCTCATCGAGTCACAAACCCGTAGAAAGTTGCTCTTGTATATAGGTTCGTACCTGAGTTGTTGTAGGAGTCTCTCAAAACATAAAAAATATTTAAAATAGTTAAATTTAAAGTAAGGTATGCAGAATTGCAACCCAAGTGATAACAGGTTACTTTCTCTTTCTGACAATGAATATGAGGAATAGTTTAATATGATATTATATGAGAGATTTGAAAATGAGGAAAGTTTCTATGTTCAAAGACCAAAGCTTTTTGCTTTGCAAAGGGATACCATTCGTATATCTCTGAGCTATTAGCATTAATAAATGAAGACCGTGCTGCGTCTGGCGTGCGAGTCGTCCTTCTCCATTCCTATAGTGCAGCAACCGTTATAACTAACCTGAAGTCTTCCTTGTGTTTTATTCTCAGATGATAGTAGGCTGACAAAATATCTCGGGTTGCGGCGAGTATATGTCTGAGACGCAATTTGAGTCTTGTGTTCTGCACGTCCCAGGTGGCGCGCCGGAGAGCCAGATCCAGTCGACCTTTCCTCTTCAGGGTATCTCGTTTTCGAGAGCGTAAAAGTCCTCGACCGCATTTGTTGCGCGGATGATGAGATGAAACTTCTCTGTTTCTGCGCCCTCAAACGCAGAACGAAAAATTGCGCATCAATTTATTCGAACATTGCGCTATCAACGTTTCTTCGACCATCATGTCATCATCAGGTTCATAAAGCCATATAAAAACTATATTTTAAAAGCGAAAATTGCCAACAGATTAAAATGAATGGATAGTGGACAATAAAAGAATATCAAAAGAATAAAAAGAATATTAAAAATAGTTGTATCGTGATTATAATCAGTAATGAGTAAAATTAATAACATAACACAGTTTATGTTAAAGTGCTAACAACAGTAGTGCAAATAATAATAATAATAATAATAATACACACACACACACAATAATAATACATTATATATAATTGTGTTATACAGCAGTGTGTCAATAGTAATGACAATAATAATATTAAAAATAATACACACACACACACACACACACACACACACATAATACACAATAATCATAATCAAGGTCAATCATAACATAATCATCATAATTGAAACCGGCTCAATAAACACAACAGCCAAACACACACACACACATTAATAATAATATTAATAAAATAAAAATAAAAATAAAAATAAAAATAAAATTATTTTATTTTTATTTTTATTTTTATTTTTATTATTATTATTATTATTATTATTATTATTATTATTATTATTATTATTTTTATATGATTATGATTATGATTATGATTATGATTATGATTATGATTATGATTATGATTATGATTATGATTTTGATTATTATTATTATTATTATTATTATTATTATTATTATTATTATTATTATTATTATTATTATTATTATTATTATTATTATTTTGTTATTATTATTTTATTATTTTTATTATCTTGTTATTATTTTCGTTGTATTTATTATTATTATTATTATTATTATTATTATTATTATTATTATTATTATTATTATTATTATTATTATTATTACTACTACTACTTTCTTTGTTATTTACTTTATGATTGCTATTATCAATATTATTTATGTTATTATTAGTTTTTATATTACTGATTATATTAGCATTTTTTATTATTCTTTTTATTCTTTATTGTCTTCTTTATTGTTCATATTTTAGTTTTTAATCTGTTATTTTTAATTTTCACTTTTAAATTATAGTTTTTATATGCTTTATAGACCTGATGATGACACTGGTGGTGTCGAAACGTTGTCTTATAATAAATGTTCAGATATGCATTGGTCTTAATTTTCATTCTGCGTTTGAGGTTTCCTAGAAACAGAAGTTTCATCTCTATCATCCGCAACAAATATGGTCAAAGAGGACTTTACACTCTCAGAAAACTTGAGACCCTGGAGAGGAAGCTGACGAAGGTCGACTTGGATCTGAAATTTCTCCGACTTTGCCACTACCATGGGACTGCACCCAAATTTTTAAGACTCAAATTGCATCGCAAGACACTATACTCATCGCAACTATACAAGGATATTTTGTCCAACCTACTATCATCTGAAATAAAATACAAGGAGAGACTTCAGGTTAGTTATAGCAGCTTGGTTCTTACTTATAAACAGGAATGGAAGGACTTGACTTCCTTTATAGACTATAACCACAGTCTTCATTTTATTAATGCTAATATCAAGAAATATACAGATAAGGTATCCCTTTCACAAAGCAAAAAGCTTCAGTCATTGAACATAGAAGCTCCTCGATTTCATCCCTCAGATAGTGTCATATTCAACTATTCCTCATATTCATTGTCAGAAAGAGAAAGTAACCTGTTATCACTTGGGTTGCAATTCTGCATACCTTACTTTAAATTTAACTATTTTAAATATTTTTTATGTTTTGAGAGACTCCTACAACAACTCAGGTACGAACCTATATACAAGAGCAACTTTCTACGGGTTTGTGACTCGATGAGATCTATAGCCAACAAATACTTCTACACTAAACGTAAATATATCACCCATCCTTTTTTCAGTAAGGAAGATCGTCTTATTCTGAGAAGATTAGGAAGTAACAAGGAATTGGTGATTTGTAACCCTGACAAGGGTAGGGGTGTTGTTTTAATGAACAGATCTGATTATGTTGAAAAGGTTGAAGCAGTTCTCTCTGATACATCGAAATTCACGGAGGTGAATATGGAACTTTCCAGAATTATAAACAAAGTGGAAGATAAGATCAACAGGAAGCTGAGAGAACTAAAATCACGTAATATTATTTCTAATGACACTTATAACAATGTGTATGCAACTGGTTCTTCTTTGGGCATTCTTTACGGTTCCCCTAAAGTACATAAAGCAAACTGTCCAGCTAGACCCATTTTGGCTGCATATAAAATGCATAATTATCAGTTGTCCAAATATCTATGTTCACTCCTCCAGCCTTATGCATCTAATCAATATACCGTCAAGAATTCTTATGATTTTGTTGAGGAATTGCGTCAACTGTCTTCCCGCAATTCAATTATGGTTAGTTTGGACGTTGAATCTTTATTCACTAATGTACCACTTAATGAAACCATCAATATAATCACCAACTTGGTCTTTCACAATTCTGATGACACATTTGGTTTTGATAGACAATCATTCACTGAACTTCTCAACTTGGCCGTTTCAGATTCGTATTTTTTGTTTAACAATAAAATATACCAACAGATTGATGGTGTTGCCATGGGATCCCCATTGGGTCCAGTTTTTGCTAACATCGTTTTGAATCACTTAGAAGAGATCTTTTTGAACAATGCCAGTGTCCCTAAACCAAATTTTTACAGACGCTATGTAGATGACATATTTTGCACATTCAGAGACCACGAACAGGCTGCCCAGTTTTGCAATTACATCAATACCGTGCACCCTAATATCCGATTCTCTTTGGAGCATGAGACAAATGACTCTCTGCCCTTTTTGGATGTACTAATAAAGAGAGAGGACTCCAAATTTTCTACATCAGTATACAGAAAGAACACGTTCACTCCTCAAGGTACCAACTTCTATAGTTTCACACCCATGAAGTTTAAACTCAATGCCGCCCATACCCTTATCAACAGAGCTTACAAAATTAGCTCTGATTATATATCTCTGCATAAAGAATTTGATTTTCTTAACAAATACTTTCGTAACAACAACTACCCCTTGGACCTGATTTTTAAACTCATCAAAAGGTTTCTCCAAAATATTTATCAACCCAAACTACCAACCCACACTGTTCTAAAAAAAGACTTATACTTCTCATTTCCTTTTGTTGGCCATACCTCTGTCGCACTCAAAAAGGAACTGGAGTCCTCTCTTAATCACTCGTTCCCTCATATCCGCTTCAATATTATTTTGACTAACTCTTCAAAAATTGGCTCATTTTTCAAATACAAAGACCGTTTCCCTGCACTGTTTGAGTCCAGAGTCGTCTATAAGTATACCTGTCCTCGCTGTGAGCGAGGCTCCTATATAGGATCTACCACCAGACTTCTCCGTTCTCGAGCATGTGCCCACATGGGAATTAGTCACAGAACCTTATGCCCTCTGTCTACAAAAGAATCTTCTCCTATTAGAACTCATTCTGAAGCTTGCTCATCCCCTTTGAAATTCGAACAATTTGAGTTGCTTTCCTCTGCCCCTGACACACAGTCTCTTCTGATTCTTGAATCCTTATATATCAATAAATATAAACCTCCTCTAAACAGTAATGAAACAGCCACTCAATTATTTACTGTATAGTGTCCAGCTTCGTTAATTATCAAATTCTAGAATATTCGTTCTTTCATCGTTTCAAAACGTATTTTGTCTACCAACTAAATTTTTTAACTCCGCCCCTCAATTGTAACTTCAGTCTGAAAATTTGTTCTAACATTTGTCACAGTTTGCTCCTCTGCAATATCTCAAGGTAATTTTAAGATTTATCTACTCTTTAGTGTTTTTAATGTTTTTAGGTGATTATTATTATTATTATTATTATTATTATTATTATTATTATTATTATTATTATTATTATTATTATTATTATTATTATTATTATTATTATATTATTATTATTATTATTATTTTTATTATTATTTTTATTATTATTTTTATTATTATTTTTATTATTATTTTTATTTTTATTTTTATTTTTATTTTTATTTTTATTTTATTTTTATTATTATTATTATTATTATTATTATTATTATTATTATTATTATTATTATTATTATTATGATTATGATTATGATTATGATTATGATTATGATTATGATTATGATTATGATTATGATTATGATTATGATTATGATTATGATTATTATTATTATTATTATTATTATTATTATTATTATTATTATTATTATTATTATTATTATTATTATTATTTTTAATATTATTATTATTATTTTATTATTTTACTATTTTGTTATTATTTTCGTTGTATTTATTATTATTATTATTATTATTATTATTATTATTATTATTATTATTATTATTATTATTATTATTATTATTATTATTACTACTTTTTTTTTGTTATGATTGGGTTATTATCAATATTATTTATGTTATTAGTTTTTATATTACTTTTTATATTACTGATTATATTAGCATTTTTTATTATTCTTTTTATTCTTTATTGTCTTCTTTATTGTTCATATTTTAGTTTTTAATCTGTTATTTTTAATTTTCACTTTTAAATTATAGTTTTTATATGCTTTATAGACCTGATGATGACACTGGTGGTGTCGAAACGTTGTCTTATAATAAATGTTCAGATATGCATTGGTCTTAATTTTCATTCTTATATATATATATTATTGTTATTATACCGGTATATATATATATATATATATATATAATATATAGATATATATATATATATATATATATATATATATATTTTTATATATATATATTATATATATATATATATATATATATATATATACATAGACCGGTATATGTATATATATATATATATATATATATAAATATATATATATATATATATATATATATATATATATATATATATATATATATATATATATATATATATATATATATATATATATATATATATATATATATATATATATATATATATATATATATATATATATATATATATAAGTCAAGAAGGAATGAATCAAGCACCAAAATGGCGTCCGGTAGCTCAGCTGTTAGAGCACTCGCCCAACTAAGCGAAAGACCCAGGTTCGTCACTGGTCGGTCGTCTGAGTGTGTTACTCTCTTCTTGGCTCCGTCTTGCTCAGACTTAAAAATTGAGCACACCCCCTCCTAGATTAGGGCTTTGCCCGTGAGTGGTGGTGTCAACTGTAAAAAAAAAAAAAAAAAAAATATATATATATATATATATATATATATATATATATATATATATATATATATATATATATATATATATATATATATATATATATATATATATATATATATATATATATATATATATATATATATATATTTAATTTTCCATTCAAACTTCAAAGAGTAGACATCCGCATCCACATCTACTTTAAGATCCGCATCCGCATCCGCATCAACATCCACATACTATCCGCATCCGCATCCGCATGTTCCGCAAATGCGGATGCGAATGTCATGTCCATCACTAATATATATATATATATATATATATATATATATATATATATATATATATATATATATATATATATATATATATATATATATATATATATATATATGTATATATATATATATATATATATATGTATATATATATATATATATATATATATATATATAGTTACTCCCCCAAAAAATAGTACAGGGTATCTCTATGGACCATAAATAGACTTTCTAGTATAGGGATTTGTTAATTTAGGTTAGTTTATATATATATATATATATATATATATATATAACAAACATAAATTTATATATATATATATATATATATATATATATATATATATATATATATATATATATAAATATATAGAGTTATTTCAAAGAAAACTTGGGTAAACCGCAGAGATGGCAGGAGTCGGGGCTCCCTGACCTTCCGGGGAACCAGGGTGGACTATTTCCCCCTCCGGGGAGGGTCTCCGGAACCCCCGCTCTTTGGTATTTGGGTGTCGCGGGGGTCCTCCGCCCCTCCTCTACGGGTATGGAAACGTCCCCCTCTTTTACCCCGTCTGCTCGAGCGCCCTAATTTGCCGTGTAATACCTTTACAAATAATATATATATATATATATATATATATATATATATATATATATATATATATATATATATATATATATATATATATATATATATATATATATATATATATATATATATATATATATATATATATATATAACCAACCTAAACTAACAAAGCCTAAACTGGAAAATCTATTTATGTTCCATAGAGATACCCAGTACTATTTTTTTTGGTTAACGAGTACAATAAAAAATGTAAATAAATAGACAAAACAAGTTAACTTAATTCTCGTGTTGTCTTGCTTGAATGGTCGGGGCTCAAAAAGTAAAGAGGCACATTCCTAACAATTTAATTAACAACTTATAACAACTTAACTTATAATTGAAAATTTTTTGTTACACTTATTTTTATGACACTTTTTTTTATTTAGTATTAACCCTTTTATTTGTAAATACGCTATTAATTCTATATCATTTAACAAAAATGCATTTACGCGTGAAATGTTAATCTGCCACAACTTCCCCCCCCTGAAGATGAAAATTTTTTATATTTAATTTCAATTATAATTCAAAATACAATTTCATGATTTTGAATTACATTTTATATTTAATTTCATTTATAATAAGTTAAAATTAAAATATATATATATATATATATATATATATATATATATATATATATATATATATATAAATATAAATATATATATATATTTATATATATATAT
>JABUQX010146635.1:40000-42500 GCA_015478945.1 Trachelipus rathkii | reverse complement strand
ATATATATATATATATATATATATATATATATATATATATATATATATATATATATATATATATATTTACAGATCACCACCACTCACGGGCTGGGCCCTTCTCAAGGAGGGGGCGGAAAATAAAACATTAAAGAAAACTCCGCCAGAGCCAAGGCAAATCTCTCAGGTGAGCGCAGACGTGGGCTTTAAAGAGAGGAAGATTAAATATAGTTGGAAAAACAGAAGAAGGCAAGGAGTTCCACAGAGCAGAAGTAGCTGGAAAGAAAGAGGCACCACAACGAACAAGTCTGGGGTTCGCAATACTCACGCAGAATTCGTGCGAGAGCAAGGCACCCCTTGTGCTACGAGGGCGACGCAAGGGTGGAGGAATGCGAGAGGTTAACTCCCCCAAGCACCTGCCGCTGTAGTACCTATAGAAAAGGGATAGCGCGCCAACGTTACGTCGCAGAGACAGAGGGTCGAGAGAGTTTGAAGGGGACAGTTTATTAGTCTCAGCTTTAGACTCAACCCTATCCAATAGAAGCCGGAGCCCCTCCAAATGTGAGAACAGTACTAGAAACAAGGGCGAATAAGGCCCTTATATAACTGAAATAGCTGTTCAGAGGAAAAAAATTTCCCGCAATCTGAACAGAATTCCCAGCTTCTTTGAGACCATCTTAGTACCATTGTAATATGAGGTTTCCAAGATAATTTGTTGTTTATGTTAAGACCAAGAATGTTTATGTTATTCACAGGAGAGACGTTAGAGCCGTCGAAGGAAATAGGAAAGTTGGGAGGTGTTTTGGAGAGGGAGATGTGGAGAAGTTGAGTTTTTAAAGAGTTGAATTTTACAAGGTTGCGGTGACCCCACTGGGAAATTCCATCCAGATCGGCAAGAATAGAATCTGAAAGCTGAAGACGAGAAGCAACTCTAGAAGCAAAGGAGGGAGCAGATTTGAAATGAGTTGGAAGAATGGAGAGTTGAGTCATCGGCATAAGAGTGAACAGAGTTGAAGTACAGCTGAGGAGATCGTTGATGAAAAGTAAGAATAAAGTTGGAGAAAACAGAACCTTGCGGAACACCACAATTAACAGGAAAGGAGGAAGAGGATGCTCCATCAACAAGTGCTGATATGGAGAGTGATCAGAGAGAAAACTAGACAAGAGTAAGCAAAGAGAAGGAGGAAACCCAAAGAAAGGAGCTTAGAGAGCAGTGACGCGTGCCAAACCCGGTCAAAGGCCTTGGATATGTCAAGCGCCACCACGCAAGACTCCCCATGATCCCTAAGGGCAGAAGACCATAAATCAGTTAGATAGGAAAGTATGTCACCAGTTGACCTCGAACGACGAAAGCCATACTGGTGATCTGAAAGAAGGGAATGAGACTCCAGATGATCCAGGAAATGAGAGTTAAGAAGAGTTTCAGAATTTTAGATAGAATGCAGGTGAGCATAGCTATAGGACGATAGTTTGAAGGATCAGAGCGGCTACCTTTCTTCGGGATCGGCTGGACATATGCGCGCTTCCAGCATTGAGGAAAAGTATTAGTATTAAGACATAGAGAGTAGAGTTGAACGAGGACAGGCGTCAGCTCAGAAGCACACTCCCTCAAAACACGGGGAGGAATGCCATCCGGGCCACTAGCCTTCCTGACGTTTATAGATCTCAGGATCTCATGCACACGATCATGTGTAATTACAGGTAAAGACATAGGAAACCTGAGAGGAGAAGGAGTAGGAAGAGGGATGCCAGAATCGTCCAGGGTAGAATTAGATGAAAAAAGGAGGCCGAAGAGATTGGCCTTATCAGAAGGAGAGTTAGCAACAGAACCATCAGAGCGAATAAGGGGAGGAAAGGCAGATTTACAAAAGTTGTTAGAGATGTTTTTGGCAAGAGGCTAGAAATTTTTATCAGTAGGAGAACCAAGCAGGTTGGCGCACTTTCTTTTAGTAAAAGTGCGCTTAGCCTGTCGAATAATATCCCTGTAACGATTCCGAGCAGAATGAAAATTAGTAAGAGTGATAGGAGAACGAGAGTTTTTCCATGCCCTATACGCAATGTCTCTCTCCTGAATGGCGCGAAAACAAGCTCCATCGAACCATAGATTTTGGGGAGAGAAAGATTTAGTTGAAGATGGAATGAACATGCACATCCCATCAGTGATTACGCCCCCCACCTTTTCAGCGGTGACCGAAGCATCCTCCTGTGAATCAGCAGGATTCATTACAAGAGTAGTTTGCCAAACAACGCAATGTCTCCCAATTAGGTCTGATTTAAAGGGCCAGAAATTACGTTTAGGCATGGAGGAGCTGCTGAGAATAAACCATTATAAATAAGAACTATAAGATTGTGGTCAGAGTTACCAATAGGAGGAGAAATAGTGTATTTATATCGAGAAGGAGTAGTGGTGAAACATAAGTCAAGCGTATTCAAGAATTGGTTAGGACGATCTGGAATATGTGTAGGTTCTTTAATTAACTGTTCCAGATCGTTGAGAATGCTGAATGTTTTGGCCTCCTCC
>JABUQX010146635.1:22500-35000 GCA_015478945.1 Trachelipus rathkii | reverse complement strand
ATTCTTTCATTTCATTCTTTCATTTTCCTGCATTAAAAGATTTCTGATTTCAAAATGTTTCAGAAATTTTACGGGCTTTATCTTTAGATTCATAAACAGGCAAGCTCAGCTAAACGGGGACCCTGATATATATATATATATATATATATATATATATATATATATATATATATATATAAGAAGTATTTAGCAGTTAGAAGGGAGAAGAAGAAAGAGTATATATATATAGATATATATGATATTAAAGTTAAGTATATATATATATATATATATATATATATATATATATATGTGTTTTTTATATCGCTTCTTTGTTTCTCCCGCGCGCGAGTTTTTCTCAAATATGAGAAAATGATTATTTATGAAAGGTATTTTTTACAAATGAAACTTAAGAAAATAGTTTTATGTAAAAAAATTGTGGAACTCAGTATGCTTTGACTTTCATTGCTCTTTATATATATATATAGTATAGTATAGTATAGTATATGTTTTTTCTTAAGCCAGCAGGTATACATATATATATATATATATATTATATATATATATATATATATATATATATATATATATATATATATATAAAATAATAATAAAATAAATTATTTTTTATATTTTTATATATATTTATTTTTTGATCTGAATATAAAAGACACCCGTTATATTATTACCCCACGTCCCCTGCTAGTTAAAGTAATTCCAAATTGTAAAGGGAAGTAAAAATTTTTTTTTAACTAAAGGAATACCATAGGGTAAACCGCAAAGATGGCAGGAGTCGGGGTCTCTCGGCCTCCCGGTGGACGACGGGGGGGACTTATCCCCCCGTACGGGGCTCGAGGCCCCAAATGGGGAAACTAATTTTTTAAGTATTTTTTAACCAATAAAAATAAAAAATAATAATAATAATAATAATAATAATAATAATAATAATAATAATAATAATAATAATAATAATAATAATAATAATAATAATAATAATAATAATAATAATAATAAATAAAAGCTTAAAAAAATTGCAACGAAAAACATTATTAAAAGTAATAAAAAGATCAGTTTAAAAGTCTTTTGAAAGCTTCACACTTTTAAAATACTATATATAAATGTTTAAAAGAAAAGGTATATTTTATTCCTCAGTCCTTCTTATTTTATACCATTTTTCCCGCAAATAAAATCCGGAGTAACATGCGATATAAAATAATATATATATATATATATATATATATATATATATATATAGGATATATATACAGCGAATAAATAAATCTATATATATACATATATATATATATATATATATATATATATATATATATATATATATATATATATATATATATATAACATGTCAGGAGTGTTAATCATAAATAGCTTAAAAACTATTAATGCTACAGTAAAACTGGAATACATTGTTGGAATGCTGGTCCAATTTTGGTCCTGGAAATGTAAAAAAATAAAATATATATATATATATATATATATATATATATGTTATATATATATATATATATATATATATATATATATATATATATATATCTTCTAAAATTGGGAATAGTTTGGAATCCTGGTAAATTTTCACATAAGAAAATGTAAAAATGAAAATAAAATATTGTTAATAATTATAGTAATAAGATGGCAGTGCGTATAATGGTTACAAATTATAATCAATTTACGATTAAATTTTTTTTTTTTTTTTTTTTTTTACTAAAGAATACCTCATGGAGCCGGGGTCTCGGTCTTCGGGGAACTGCCAGGTGGTGGGACTAATTCCTCTCCTGGGAGGCCCCAAAAACCCCTGCTCTTTTGGTATGGTATTTGGTGTCGTGGGGCCTGCCCCTTCTTACGGGGTATGGAAACGTCCCCCTATGTTCCCGTCGGCTCGAGCCCCCTAGTGTGCCGTATAAAGCAAAATTTAATAGAAAGTCTATTTATTTTTATCCAGAAACCAATAAAAGGCCTCGACTCTCTAATCATACTACTATAATTATTAACAATAATTTTTAATTTCTTTATTTTATTTATAAATTTTTACCAGGATTCCAAAAATGTATTCCTTTCGCTGTAGCTATTGTAGTTTTTGAGATTTTTTTTTTTTAACATTTCCAGGACCAGCATTCGACCAGCATTCTGTTAAATGTATCTGGTTCTACCGTAGCATTATCAGTTTTTAAATATTATGACTGGCCAACTGAGATCGCCAATATATATGATATATAGTTGAAGAAAGAGCAAAGAGGCAGTATGTATATTATGCGTTACATATATATATATATATATATATATATATATATAAGATAGTAGCGATATACATATACATATATGTTATATAAATATACATATTATTATTGAGATATATATGTATGTAGATATATATTGTTATATATATATTATTAAGTATATATATATATATATATATATGGTTATATTATATATATATACACTTTTATATATATATATATTAGCTATATATATATATATATATATATATATATATATATATATATATATATATATATATAAAAGTGCACGGTTTATGAAGTAGGCGATCGACTCCAGAACAGTCAGAATGGAAATGGAGAGAATAGTAGTAGTAGTAGTAGTAGTAGTAGTAGTAGTAGTAGTAGTAGTAGTAGTAGTAGTAGTAGTAGTAGTAGTAGTAGAAGTACCAGTAGTAGAAGTACCAGTAGTGGTAGTTGCAATAGAAACTCCATTTGATTTTATTAAATTATAACATCTAAGATTTGTAGCGTTATCCAGTTTTCTACACTTTTAATATTATTCTTTTCAAAGAGAAACATTTGTATATTTTCTCTAATATCTTTTTCTAAACATTAGCTATAACATTTTGAATACACCAGTTTCTTTTATCATGAAACATTTTATATTTTCTCATTTTCATGTGTAAACTTAAACTATCATATTTTATTTTGTTTAAAGTTTTACTAAATTTAAAACTCAACATAAAAAATAATCTTCTATATGAAAACATGATAAATAAAATCTATATAGGGAAAGTGAAAACAAGTTTTAATTTTTTATAATTTTACTAAAAAAAGCATTATATAAATACATAAAACATATATATATATATATATATATATATATATATATATATATATATATATTATGAGATATAATTATTTCATATATAGTTGGAGTTATATATTATTATTGGCTGGTTATTGATATTATATATTACATATTATTACATATTATTACATATTATTATTATTATTATTATAGATAGTCCATATTGTTATATAGATATATATTATTGGTTATTATTATATATTATTATTATTATATTATATTATATATACATATACATATATGTATTATTATTATTATATTATATATTATTATATATATATATTATATATGTATATATTATTATACACCCAGGGAGACTAATTATCATAGATTATTTCCTTTTAAACACATACTATACAAAAACTCTTTTAACATATTACATATACATACATATTATTGTTAGATATTATTATTATTATTATGGATATATGTTATATACATATTATTATTATTATTATTATTATTAGCTGACAGTTTATACATATATATTATATATATACATATTATATATATACACATATACATATTAATATTATTATTATATATGCATTATTAGTTATTGGTTATTACATATTATTACGACACCTCAAATCATTCTTTAAAATATTACATTAACGTCATATATTATTATTATATGATAGGGAAGAAGATAGTTATATATATATATTATTACATATTATTATTATTACATATATGTATATATATTATTACGAATATTATTATATGTTATATTATTATATTATATTGTATAGTTATATGTAGTATAGTTATATATATATATATATATATATATATATATATATATATATATGTATATATATATATATATATATATATATATATATATATATATATATATATATATATATATATACAAATAGGTGAATAAATTAAATTTACCTTTAATTATATAAAAATATATATATATATATACATATATGTATATATATTTTATATATATATATATATATATATATATATATATATATATATATATAAAGGTAGGCATCCATTAATTAGAAAGTTAACGCCGTTAATCCCTTAATCGTTAACAAAATAAAAAAAATTCAGCGTTCGTTAAACATAAAAGCGTTTATCGGTAAAGAATGTAACAGAAGTTAACGTTAATCGTTAACGTTAACCGTCTTCAAAATATGTAGGAATAGTAATAATTTTTCATAAATTTTTAATAAATATCATAATGATTTAAAGAAATAATAATAATAATAATAATAATAATAATAATAATAATAATAATAATAATAATAATAATAATAATAATAATAATAATAATAATAATAATAATAATAATAATAATAATAGCTAATAATAATAATAATAATAATAATAATTAAAATAATAATAATAATAATAATAATAATAATAATAATAATAATAATAATAATAATAATAATAATAATAATAATAATAATAATAATAATAATAATAATAATAATAATAATAATAATAATAATAATAATAATAATAGTAATAATAATAATAATAATAATAATAATACATTGAAATATTTAAAAATAATAATAATATAAATTATTACTACAATAATAATAATAATAATAATAATAATAATAATAATAATAATAATAATAATAATAATAATAATATTAATAATAATATCCCTAGCAATATTAATAATGATCTTAAGCCTATCAGACTTAAATAATTTGGGCTTTAACCTAACACTCCTAACAGATACTTTTGCCGCTTGCCAAAGAATACTTCCAAAGCGTAAATACCTTAATTAATACTTAATAGTATATTATTGTTAAAATAATAGGATAAACCAACTTACAGTTTTAATACAAATATGTATATTTTTTTTTTTTATAAATTACAATGCTTATTAGGCCTACTTCGCACTGGGTAACAAAAAATTTTTTTTGGAAAATCGTCCAGGATTTTCCAGCGGAATTAGACTATTTGAGATGCGCTGAGTACGAAAATGCCCTTTGTTTTTTTCAATCAGGTCTGGTTTGTTCGCTACAGACATTTAAGAAAAAAACTATTTTTCGTCCAAAAACCCAATTCCTGAGGATCATAAACATTCGGTTTTTCCGTTTTCCTGGGTAAATAAAAGTCAACGTATCCAAATTCATTCATTTATTATATACTCGATTACATTTGATAAGTTTAATACATGTACATGAGCGTTACGTGACACAAAAGTTCAGAGTTCACGGCGTAAATCCCTGTTTCCTCGATTTCGTGAGCAGCTGCTGGGTTGTCTCTCTTCAGCGACCAGCAGTAGTCCGCGAGCATGACTGCGTCCCACCTCCCCTGGTACCTCTCCTCCATTTGACGCATGTCCTGATGGAACCTTTCTCCCTGCTCGTCGCTGACCGCACCAAGGTTTTCAGGAAACCTCTCCATGTGTGAGAACAGGAAATGCATCTTTATACTCATCAAACACCTGAGGTTTTGGAAGTTCTTTATCATGCTGTTGATGAGTGTGCCGTAGTTTGCTGCCTTCTTGTTCCCCAGGAAGTTGTTCACCACCTGCACAAACGACCTCCAGGTGGCGCACTCTAGCGTGTTCATGGAGTTTTCGAACTCTGTGTCCTTGATGAGCTGCCGTATCTGTGGGCCATCGAAAATGCCGGCCTTCAGCTTCTCAATGGTGACTCCAGGGAAGGCTCGGCACAGGTAGTTGAAGCACCTCCCATCCTTGTCCAGAGCGCGCGTGAACTGTTTCATTAACCCAAGCTTGATGTGAAGCGGTGGGAACAAAATCTTTTCCCGGTCAACAAGAGGTTCGTTTATGATGTTGCTGGCCCCAGGTACTAACTGCTCTCGCGCCGGCCACTCTTTCTTCACATAGTGCTGGGCTCTGTCTCGACTGTCCCACTTACATATAAAGCATGGGTACTTTGTGTACCCGGACTGCTGACCAAGTAGAAAGTTCACCATCTTAAGGTCGACGCAGATGATCCATTGGTGCTGCTGATATTGGCTTTGTCGAGCACGTACTTGACTGCTTCATATTTCTCTTTGAGAGTTGTGGAGTGCGCAAGAGGAATTGAGGCGAACTCGTTCCCGTTGTGTGTGAGCACACTCTTCAAAGAGCGCTTGCTACTGTCTATGAAGAGTCGCCAATCTCTCGGATCATATTGAGGAGCGCCGAGTTTAGCAAGAAGACCGGCGACATCTCGGCAGTACACGAGGTCTTCCTCCTCGCAGAAGTAGCCCATGTAGTCCTGATGCTTTCTACGAAAGAACGTGATACGCGCGTCCTCACCGAGTAGATTTTTCTCTTTGAGTCTGGATGCCAACAGCTCGGCGGAAGTCTTCGACAAGCTGAGATCCCGAACCAGATCATTAAGCTCACATTGTGAAAAGGGCTGCGGACCATCTTGTGTTTCATACTCCTCATCTGTATCTCCTCCCTCATATGCAGTGGTGGCCTCGTCGTCGCTGTCAGGAAGCTCTCTGCACGCTGGTACAGGAAGTTCTTCGCAGTGAGCAACTGGACGGCGGGCAGATGGAAGGTCGGGGTACTGGAGGCTGCTCCGATTCTTCCGGTTGATGCCAGTAGTATCGATGGCGCAGAAGTAACAATCTGATTCATGGTCAGACGGCTCCCTCCAAACCATCGGAATCCCAAACTTCAGTGAAGTTTTCGTGCCCTTCGTCCACCGCCGGAGATATTCCACGCACGTCTTGCACACCGTGTGCGGTGCCCAGGACTTATCTTGGTCACCCAGCTTGACTTGAAAGTAAGCCTGGTAGGCGCGCTTCACAAAGCTTGTGATGCCCTTCCTGTGCATTGCCAGCGTGTATTCTCCGCAGATGTAGCAGAAAACGTCAGGATTATTCCTGCATGACCGTCGCGCTGAAGCCATATCAATACTCTGAAAAGAAAGAAAAAAGGTCAATTAGTCATTTTGAAACAGAAACACATCAGAAGCAACCATTTATATATGAATAATTCGCTATATTCTTCCAGAAATATAGGATTGAACTCAAAACCTCAGCATATTTAGACTAATTTTGGTGTTCTGAGTCCAAAAATCCATAGGCCTACCTGACGAGCTATACATATGATAATTATCATATGTATAGCTCGTCAGGTAGGCCTATGGCTGTATCTCAAAAAGTTGACCTGATAGAGCAAAACCAAGGTGATTTTTGTACTCAGAACACCAAAATTAGTCTAAATATGCTGAGAAACCCCTGACGATTTTTTGGCTGTTACCCAGTATTCTTCACTAGTCACAAAAGAAGCAAGTTCAAGTAGCGAGTGGAAGAAGTTAATGACTCATTGAACGGGCAACAGTATCTATCTTTTTTTTCTTCAGCAAACCAATATGAAATGAGAATACAGCATAAGAAAAACATGTTAAACACCACTAAACGGCATAATAACCGTGTAAGAATAAACACATTTTGAGCCACTGATAGGAGAGTTTAGGAAATTCTGTAAAAAAAAGTTTATTTGTTAACGAAATCGAATCTATTACAATTTAAAATCTGATAAATAAAATATTTTATAAACTCGTAAATTAAGGTAACGGTTAACGGATGTAAGGGATTAACGTTAATTCACAAATGTAACTCGTTAATAGTCCGTTACTTCTTTTCGAAATTAACGAAAGCGTTAAAAGTTAACGAACAAATTAACGGATTAACGCTTTAACGCTTTAATGCCCACCTTTATATATATATTTATATATATATATATATATATATATATATATATATATATATATATATTTATATATATATATATATATATATATATATATATATATATATATATATATATATATATATATATATATATATATATATATATATATATATATATATATATATATATATATATAGAGAGAGAGAGAGAGAGAGAGAGAGAGAGATGCAGAGAGAGAGAGAGAGAGAGAGAGAGAGAGAGAGTATATATATACATATATATATATATATATATATATATATATATATATATATATATATATATATATATATATATATATATATATAGTATTAGTATTTACTTGGTTAAATAATTTTAAACAAAAAAAGTGTAGCTTTTAACTATTATAAACTGTGCATTTCAAGAAAGTGAATATTTCTGTGCTAATATATTTATATAATCCTTCAACGTGATGAACTATTTATGTTGAATTTATGGTCTGAAGTATTATTAAATGTTATTAATATACTTAGTTCTATTATCGTAATTTGCATCAAGAACACATCTCCAGAATCTCAGGTTTTTCATACAAAGGAACAGGTGTCATCACAGTCATCACACTTGTGTTTGAAAATCTCTGATTAATATAAAGTTCTGAGCTGGCAGAGAAATTTCCAAAGAACGACGATTGATCGTTACAAGTGATCCTGGACTAGGATTGACGAAGAAATTAATTAGACGGACCGGTGTCTGTGTCGTTTGGATTTAGTTACTATTGGAAATAACTGATTTGGAATTTGAAACACATGCCTTACTTGGAGTTGAGGCGATATGAATTAATTATGCCTACAAAGAATTGTAAGTTGTCTTTTGTCTCAAGATTTATGTACTGCAAATATTAACTAATTGTGTCCTAAAAGTTGTGAGTATTTTCCGTAGTAATAATAATTTATTCCGATCATTTTGTTCTTTAAAAAGGAAATTAGTTGAACTAAGTCTAATTTATTTTAGACATTGCCCGACGTTGCCGGGAAAGAAAATAATTACATTGACTTATTTATGCATCCAGTGTCGATGGGAAATACTAAATTGTGATTTTTATGTTTACTAAATTATAAGTTAGCTTAGCGTTGAACACAAGGTTTCTGTAATTGTAATTTTAAAATTTATTTAGTAGTATTGATTAGGATTAATTGGAATACGAAAAATTGTTACTTTATTTTTGGGAAAATTAATTGGGTACGTGAATATATATACTAAAAATTTACTGTGAAATAGATATATATTGATAGTATAGGTTTTATCCTTTTATATTTTTATATTGTTTTATATTATAATTTTAACCTTTTTGTTACTGTTGTTATTTGGGGTGTATTTGGTATTATTTCTTAGTATATGGGGGGGATTTTAAAGAATTTTAAATAATTAAATAAAGTTTTTAATAAATAAATTGAGTAGTGTATGTATTTTTAACAAACATTTAAATTTTTTTAGTATATGTGGGGATTTTAAAGAATTTTAAATAAGTAATTTGGGATTTAATAGATAAATAAGATAGATAAATAGATAAATAGATAAATAGATAAATAAGGTGTTAACGGGTATTATTGTGGGTATATTTAGTGAGCGGGGTGGTGCCTTAGGAGCGTGCAGCCTGAGTGGTATTATATAGAAGAAGGGAAAAGATGGGGAGGAGAGAGGTAATTAGGGTGGGATGTATGAATGTGAGAGGGGTAAACGAGGATTTGAAGAAGGAGGAAGTGGGGTTAATGTTTGAAGAAAAAAGATGTGATGGGGATAACTGAAACTAAGTTGAAGGGAAAGAGGGAGGTGGACTTTGGAAAGTACAAGGGGGTGATATCAGGGGTGAATGAGAGAGTGAGGGCGAGGGAAGGGGTGGGAATAGTTATGAGGAAAGAGGTGTGGGATAAGGTAAGGGTGTGTAGTCAGGTGAGTTCCAGGATAATGTGGGTGAAAGTGAAATTTGGGGGGGAAATGTGGGTTTTGGTATGCGCATATGCACCAGTGAATGGAGCGAGGGAGGAGGAGAGAGAAAGATTTTGGAGTGAGTTGAATGAGTGTTGGGAAAGTTTTGGTGTAAATGATAAAATTTGTCTATTGGGAGATTTGAATGCAGGAGTGGGGAGGGGGGGGGAAGAATAATAGGACCATTTGGGGTAGGGGAGAGGAATGTTAATGGAGAAAGTCTGTTAGAGTTGTGTGCTGAAAGAAGAATGATAGTGGGGAATACTTGGTTCAAAAAAAGTGAGAATCACAAGTATACATGGAAGAGTGAGATAATGGGGGGAGGGTGGTACTGGATTATGTGTGTGTAAATGGGAAGGATAGAGGCAGATTGTTAGATGTAAATGTATTTAGAGGGGCGGGGAGGGGGATATCGGATCACTATTTGGTGGTTGCTAGGATAAGGGTGGGAGGAGAGGTGATGGTTAGGGAAAGGGGAGAAAAAAGGAGAGTTGAAGTGATAAAGGTGGAAAAATTGGAGGAGATAGTGTGTAAGAGGGAGTTTAGGAGAGGTATGGAGGATAGGTGGAGAGAAGTGAGAGGGATTGGGGAGGTGGAGGGGGAGTGGAGGAGATTTAAAGAGGCAGTATGTGAAGAGGCTAGAAGGGTATGTGGAGTAAAAGGGTGGGTGCAAGGAGAAGGAAAGGGAGTGAATGGTGGAGTGAGGAGGAGAAGGAGGAAAAAAGAGGCTTATGTGAAATGGTTGGGAAGTAGGAGAGGAAAGCTGAGGAATATAGAAGGTTAGAGGCTAAAGAGGCGGTGGAGAGGACGTAAGAAGAGCAAAAGATGAGTGGTGTAGAAAGGGGAAAATTTTGAATCGGGAAGCAAGATGTTCTGGAAAAGAAGTGAATAGAAAAAGGAAGAAGAAGGAGGGGTTGGGGAGAGAATTAAGGGAGGAGATGGGGAGTGGATAGGAGGAGAGGATAGGGTGGGGAAGAGGTGGGGGGAGTATTTTAGTGGACTATTGAATGAAGTGGGTGGGGAGATGTGCAAGAGGTGAGGATGGGGAGTGAATTGGAGAGGGAGGGGGAGGATGAAATACAAATGGAGGAAATTATTAGGGCCTTGAATAAAGGAAAAAAAGGGAAGTCCGCAGGTTTGGATGGTGTGGAATGGAAATGTTGCAGAAGGGAGGTATAGGGGTGGAGGAATGGCTGTATAGGTTATTTAATATATGTTGGAGGAGTGGTGAGGTACCACAGGATTGGGAGGATGGTTGTTTGGTCCCCCTGTATAAGGGGAAGGGGGATAGGATGGAATGTGGGAATTATAGAGGTATATGTCTTTAAAGTGTGGTAGGGAAGGAGAATACTGATTGAGAGAGTGAGAGTTTTAACGGAGGGGAGAATGGGAAAAACAAGGAGGATTTAGGGAGGGAAGAGGGGACCAGGTGTTTACACTAAAGATGCTGGAGAAAAGTATAGAGAGGAAAGGGAAAGTATATGGGTGTTTAGATTTGGAGAAAGCATATGATAGAGTGAAGAGGGGGAATTATGGAGGGTGTTGGAGGAGAATGGAGTGGGGGGTAAATTAGGTAAAGGCTTGAAATTTTTATGAAATAGTAGAATGTGAGAGTGTTAGGAGGGGGAGAGATGTTTGGGGTGGTGAGAGGATTGAGGCAGGGTGTGTAATACCGGCTTTTCAATTTTTTTATGGAGAGTGTTTGCAGAGGAATGGTGAGGAAGGAGAGGGGTGGAATTGATGAATGGGAATGATAGAAGGGAAGTGAACATGATACTGTTTGTGGACGATACTGCCCTAGTGGCGAAGAACGCGGAAGGGCTGAGGTATTTGGTGAGGGAGTTTGAGAAATGTGGAACAAAAGGGGCTTAAAATAAACCCAGGTAAGAGTAAAGGTTAGTGTTTGAGGAAGAGGAAAGAGAGGAGGGGGAGGGGTCAGAGGTTAGAGTAGGGGGTGTAGGATTGGAAGAAGTTATGAGGTTTAGGGATGGACCTTGGGGTAAGGGGGAGGGATGAAGGAGGAGATGAAACATAGAGTAGGAGAAGGAATGAGAGCTTTGAGTAGTCTGGAGAGAATTATGGAAAGGGGGATTTATCACAAGAGTTAAGATGTTACAAGTTTGAAAATTTGTAAATTAGCGGTGTTGTATGGGAAGGTGAAACGTGGGGTTACTGTTGTGGTCCGAGGGAAGAAGTTGTGCTATTTGAGATGAAGGGGTTAAGAGCGGTTTGGTTAGCAGAAAGGAGAGGATTAGGAATAGGGTGGTGAGGGAGAGATGTGGAGGAATGGGTTGGTGGGAAGAGCGGAGAAGGGAATGCTAAGATGGTATGGGCATCTAGTGAGAATGGAGGAACAGAGAGTGGTTAGGAGAGTGTGGGAGGCGGAGGGGAAGGGGGAGACCAAGAAGGAGATGGATGGATGGAATAAAGGAGATGCTGGAGGAGGGAGGGATGAGGGAGGAAGAGGGTAGGGTGTTAGCGAGGGATAGAGTGGGGTGGAGGAGGTGGGTGAGGGCGAGATGAGAGGAGGTGTGAATGAGAGAGGCTGTACGTACCACTACCCTGCTCAAGCGGGAAAAGTGAAAGTAAATAATAATAGATAATATATATATATATATATATATATATATATATATATATATATATATATAATATATATATATATATATATATATATATATATATATATATATATATATATATATATATATATATATATATATATATATATATATAAAATTAATACATCCAAGCTGAGCACAAGAGGCCAAGTTGAAAC